>MCJB01012440.1:55872-79479 GCA_002018475.1 Nicotiana obtusifolia
GGGGGGGGGGGGGAGTGTTACAACCTGTAATTTCGTACGTTAGACCACATCGTAAGACAGTCTATGTGTATAGAGCCTAAGAACCGGAAAAGAGTTCAAAAAGTCAAGAAAAGAGCAAAGGGCTTCGCAAAGCTGGGTTTGCTACCGCAAAAACCCACATGTGAGCCGCAAATCTGACACTGAGACCGCTGACCAAGGCAGATTTCTAGACAAAAACTAGTGCCAAAAATGCGACCATAAGTGTGATTGCATTCTTGAAATGCGAACCGCATATTACACCTAATGTGTCGCAAACTGAGACAGATTTCTGGGCAGAAATCCATGTCAAAAATGCGGTCAGTATCCGATCGCATACTCAAAATGCGGACCGCAAAATAGACATCCTTCATCACATAATGTAACAGATTTCTGGGCTGAGATTTGTGACCAAAATACGAACCGCATGTCGTTTCTACGGCGAGAATGCGATCGTAGATTTGACAGAGATCAGACACGTGTATTATTTATTTGCCAAATCAAAGGACTAGTATAAAAAGCTCCGAGGTCGGTCAAGAGAGCTATTTTCATCTTTACCCCAAACCTCCCCAACAGAAACAAAGCCACACGACCCTTTCTCAAAAATCCCATGAACCCTAATCAATTTCCCTCTCCCTCAAGTTCTAATTAAGGAGAAAGCTAAAGAGATTGAAGAACTAAGGAAGGACCCCAACTGATTCTCTCTCTTTAGCCCTAGTTGAGAGTGGAACCCAGGAGTTGAAGAACCAAGGAAGAGGGCTGAGATATTCCACATGCAAGGTAAGTCACTACTCCCTTTCATGCCTTCTTTTCCCTGGGAATTCATGGTATTTCGTTTTATGCATGTAAGAACCCACGGGATGGTGATCGGAAGCCATGGGTTGAAGTTAATTACTGATAATGGGCTGGGTTATGGTTGTTTTGGGTTGCTATTGGGTTGCATATCTTACTACTGTCATTGTGGAGTTTTAGAGGAAGAAGGGTGTGGAGAAACACCATATAAATTAGGGTTGTGGTTGATTGTGACAATAACGTTTAGAAGATAAAGAAAGGATCATTTCTTCATTGTAGACTAAGGAATCGTGACTGTGTGAAGCTTGAGATTGGCACAGAGAACACCGGGTATGTGAGACCGTCCCTTTCTTTCTTTTGCACGACTCCTAATGAATACAATGCAATGAATGAGCCCCAAAGATACTCTATTCTTTGAAGTTAGGAATGCTTATATTGTTTCCCCTCTTATGGGAGGATTGAGGTGTTATTATATCTTCGATATTACGTCGCCATGGAAGTATGATTTACATGAGTCTGGCATGCATTGTATATGTTTCATCCTACCGAGCCTTGTGAAGGCCGGGTACGTCTTTACCGAGCCTATTACGGTCGGGTATGATATGATGATAAGGCCAACAGAGGCATATGAACATGATGATGATAAGGCCCACAGAGCCGTACGCATATGATGAATTTAAAAAGGGATATATATATAAATATATATATATATATATATATATATATATGCATGTGCACATCAGGCATGTCATGATTAGTCGCCCTGAGAGGCATTCAGATGGTACAGGTTGTATGTTCTTACCCTGACGCATATTATTGTCCTTATACTATGTTTCCTGTCTTGTATACTCTGTACATTATCCGTACTGACGTCCTTTATTTGTGGACGATGCATGTCGTGCTGCAGGTCCAGGCAGACATATAGACGAGGCTCCCCCACCGCAGTAGGCTATCCAGTTCAGCAGATATTGGCGAGATCCCTCCTTCATACTTGCCGTAGTCTTGGTATGCATTTTGTTATAGGCATTATGGGCATGTCGGGGCCCTGTTCCGACACAGGTTGCATCATGTATGTTCTTGTAGAGGCTCATAGACAAGTGTTGGGTTATGTATAGACAATAGACAATGGGTTGACTTATGTACAGTTGAATTGTCTTATCGGCAAACGTATGTATTTTGTTGTATGGTTTTGCATTGCAGCCTTGTTGGCCATATTATGTATATAAGTATATTCATATCATGGTATCATATTTCAGTTCATTATGATTATTCTTCGAGATTGTATGTGTATGACAAGCCTAGTAGATAATAAGGAAAGCTAGATGAAGGGTACGCCGGTGCCCGTTGAGTAGGGTCCGGTGCCAGTCGCGGCCCTCCGGTCGGGTCGTGACAAATAAAATGATTTGGCATAGGAAAATCCCCTTTAAATGGTCATTTTTCTTATGGAGAGCCCTGAGGAATAAGTTGCCGTGAGATGATAGAGTAGCTAAATTTGGACCTCCTACTGTTAACAAATGTATCTGCTGCAGGAAGCCAGGGGCTGAGACAGTGGACCATATTTTTTGCACTGGTCAGTTTGCCAAATTCAGCTGGAAACATTTCAATGCACCAGTGGGCATCCAAAGTTATATGCTACCATTAAGAATGACCTTAATAAAATGGTGGACCCAAAAAAGGACCAATGAAATACAAAAACTAGTTTTAGACACAATGCCAATTATAATCTATTGGAACCTTTGGAAAAACAGATGTGCTACTAAATATGGGGGAAAAACATCATCTGTAACAAGAGTATTATACTCTATCTACTCTGATCTTACATTATTACTCAAAGCATCCTATGGCAATATCAAATGGCCAAGAAATTGGTCTGAGGTATACCCTACCATAGAGATGCAGAAACATCATACCACTGTACAGCAGGTCACTTGGCTTAAACCAATTTTGGGTTTTGAAGTGAATACAGATGGCAGTGCTCTGAGCAATCCTGGGAAAATTAGAGCTGGAATCGTTATTAGAGATCATGAAGGGAGATTCATCCATGCAATCTCAAGCCCCTTGGGAGAAGGTACAAATAATCTAGCAGAAGTTAAAGCAGCATACATTGGTATCAAATGGTGCATTGAAAATGGCTACAATAGAATTCACCTGGAAACTAACTCTCAACTGCTCATTCAATGGCAAACTGGCAAAGCTGTCTCACCCTGGACTTTATACATGCTGATACAAAACATCAACAATCTGAAACAGCAATGTGAAAAGTTGCAATACTCACATGTTTTTAGAGAAGCTAACTGCCTAGCTGATGCTCTCTCAAAATGGAGTCATGAGCTAAGCTCAATGACACATTACAACAATCAATTGGATCTACCTGCACAAATAAGAGGACAGATATACCTTGACCTTAAAGCCACACCAGCTTTCATACATAGGAAAACCAAAAAGATCAATTTTCCACCACAATTGATCCCTGCCACTGATCTCTCAAATAACAGAAGCATTCATGTATCAGCAACAATCCACCTATCCTGATAACAACCAGCTCACACAGCAACTGCCGCACCAACCACTCTCAGAGAACACTCAACATCACTGCTACAGCAGGGCAATCACCTGCAATCCCCAGCAGGAACCTTAACATGTTTGCTGAATTTTGCAAGTACAGGACACAAGATTAATTCACTACTGCAACTACACAGTGTGACACAGACATATAGGTTGCCCTCACTGCAACTGCAGTAGTTTCTCTGGACCTCCTTCCCAATCTTCACCAGCATCCCCAACCAACAACCTCTGCTATCTGCACATCAACTTTACTCACCAAAAACACAAGAACTTAACAAACCAAAATCACCAGTCTGGCCTGCCAACCAAACACCCACAGAAAACCAAAACAAGCCAAAATCCCCTAACAAGCAACATCAACCTCACCATAGATTCAATTGGAACAGTCAGCCAATACAAATGATATCCAGAACATACAAAAACCTGGACTCAAATAATGACTATCATCAATCCTTCCTATTAAATTTTTTGCTAATTTTGCAGGTAACATGGCTAATCCATCCTAACATTAAAGATAGATTAGATAGAGCTAGGCTTAACACAGTGCAACCCTTTCACAAACACAAGGCAGACATCATACAGTTCTCCAGCAGCAGCAGCAGACAACCATCACCTCAATAGCAGACACAAATCACATAAGCAAAGTAGAAGCCAACTGCAGAACCACGAAGAGCATATAGATTAGATTAGTCCAGGTCATTTCTACAATTGCAATGTGTGGTATTAACACTAATAGTGTTCATTCAATTGCAATTGCAGCAATTACTATGGAACCCCCTCCATACTATTGCTCATAGGATCAACACAAGGAAAAATGCTCACAAGCATCAGGTAGCTAACACACAGCTCCACAACAGCAACAGCAACAACAGCAGCAACAGCAACAACAGCTGCAACAACAGCAGTAGTAGCAACAACAACAACAGTAGCAATAGCAGCAAGATGGACAGGCACTCATCATCTCACCAGATGTTGCAAGCCACAAAAACACAAGTGCAGCCTTCTCACAAACACAAGCTAGACAACACACAGGCTTCCAGTAATAGCAACAGCAGCAAAAGCAGACAAACACTATCTCAACAGCGGCCAAAAACCACAGAAACACAGTAGAAGCCAACTATAGATCACAAGCAGCAGGCAGTTAACACTCAGCTCCACAGCAGCAACAACACCAGCAGCAGCTGCAATAACAACAACAGCAACAGCACAGCAACAACAGCTGCAACAACAGCAGCAGTAGCAACAATAGCAGCAGCAACAGCAGCAAGAAGGACAGATACTTATCATCTCAACAGAAGCTACAAGCCACAGAAACACAAGTGCAGCCTTCCCATAAACACAAGCCAGAAAACACACAGACTTCTTGTAATAGCAACAGCAGCAGCAGAAGACAAGCACTAACTCAACAGCCAAAAACCACAGAAGCACAGCAGAAGTCAGCTATAGAAACACAAAAAGTAGACAGTCTGGCTAAGTTCAGGTCATTGCTACAACTACAATGTGTGTACTCTCACAAGAATTAGGCAGTTAACACTCAGCTCCATAGCAGCAACAGCAACAGCAACGGCACCAGCAGCAGTAGCAACAACAGCAGCAGCAACAAGATGGATAGACACTCTTCTCTCCAGCAGGAGCAACAACACACAGAAACACAAGGCACTCAACAGAAGCAGCACACACATACACATGAAGACTTTAAAGAATGTAGCAGCCTCAGAAGCATATCAGCCAAGCCAATCATGCTAGTATGGCTACAGACTCAGAAGGAATCACATCCATCAGATAATACATATAGCACACAGGACCACCTCAATAACAAGTACATATACGTTTGGATCCCACACAACCACACAGAAATGACAGGACAAACATGCAGTCATCAACTCAGCAGCATCTCTCTCATATGTACCAGACACTGCCAGTACCACTCTCAAGTTACATGGCCCCCTTTTGCTAGCCATCTTCAATTTTGCTTTCTTTGCTATCAATGCCAAAGCAAAGTTGAAGATTGCCACCTTTTGTTATATGGCACATCACTTAGAAGACTCCATTTTTTGCTAGAAATAGATCCTATCGCGCAGGAAGGATACTATTTCAAAACACTTACTTAGTAGATTTAGGAACACATGTACTTTTTTGTATAGTTAACCTAGATTCACTTCAAACTGTTTTTGTAAATATGATTGCCTATCGACTCCATAAGATAGACAATTATCACAACATTATAGGTCTAACCCATCATAGTTGTTTAAGCACACTTGGTCGTCAAGTTTGGACGACCAAGAGTGTACACATTTCTATTGGGAGGTAAGGTTTATGTCCCCTCCATTTCTGTACTTTATGATATATCTATGATAATTAATGCTAGGCATGCTGCCTAGTGGATTTTATTGGAAAAAAAAAGGTACTCCTTAGCATCCACCACGCTCTAGGTAAACCACATCCACCATTTGCGCTCCCTAAAATGTCTCAATATTGTAGGGTTATACCTCTCCAGTTCTTTTAACCGAAACGGTCACTCAAGAGTGTGCAACCTCACTGGCCATCATTCACGAAAAAGTGGAGAAAGCAACCAAGCTGACAAACCGGTCCTCCCATACCTCTTTCTTATTCGACCGCTCAAGGCTAACAACTGTAACATCTCGCCCTTTGCCATCATCGGAGATGCCCTGAACTTATGTCTCTGGTGCCTGAGAGACAGGTGTAGTGGAAGGCTCAGAAGCCTGACTGGCCCTCTCCGAACCCTCGGATATGGACGACTCGTCCCTGAGCTAATACCTCCCTGGCGGCCTTGACTGGACAGCTAACTACTCATGTACAGAGGCTAAGTTACCCTCTGATGCTTCCCTAGATGGGGCATAAGAACTGGTCTCGGAAAGGTCTGCACCTCTCCCTCTGCCTGCTGCTATTTTCTTTCTGATTTCATGCTGTTGGGCACTAAGTAAGGGTCTTTTACCTTGTCCCCGAGAAGGGTCACCCCTTCCTCTCGAAGTGTCGCCTCTGCCTCTAGATCGCACCATTTTCTGTACCTATCAAAGATGATTGTTAGTTGCAGTTCAAGTTGAAACATGTAATGAATGTAAGGACACACCAGAAGATACAGTGAGGAACAAAGTTTAAAATGCTTGCAGGGTAGCGATTTGCGGTCCGCACATTCCTGATTGCGGCCGTAGAAAGGGCGTTGCGCACCGCAAAATGTTTTCTTGCAGTCGCAGTTGAGGATTGCGGACCATTTTGTCTTGCGGCCGCAAAGCAAAGACCTAAATTATGCCAACTCTATCTGATAGAGAATTGGCTGATGTGCGGCCGCAACATGTTTTCTGCGGACCGCACATTTTGGTCTTGCGCGGCCGCATATTTCAAACAATTACGAATAGGCAGGCTTTTTATCTAGGGCTTGCAATTTTTGCACAAATTTGACATGGAAACAACGTACAGGCATGAAAATCTAGTTACCCAGTCCCCAATTAGCAAGTACCAGCTTACCCACTACAGATTTAACCCCACAAATATGTACAATTAGATTCAACAGACAGATGGCCTAAAATTAATTAAAAAGCTATGAATCAAACTAAAAATTGAAAAATCTACCAAGTAATTGAAGCATACCAGATGTGAATGAGTGCAAGAAATGAGTGATCAACAGTTTCTAGACGTGCGGGCAGATGATTTAACAAGCAATTTCAAAATAGTATTAGTTGTGTGCTTAGAGAGGGGAAAGGGGAACAGTGGCCCTAGCCCCTCTATTTATACCTATCAATTTCTGCCCAGGGAAAGAGAAGTGAGTGCTGCCATAGAATTTCAATTGCAGTCCGCACTCTATTACATGGGGCCTTAGTTGCCCTTTTGTTTTGCGGTCTGCAAAATTATGTGTACGGCCGCAAAACCCCTTTTGCGGACCGCAGATTTGTTGTTGCGTACGCAGATTGACCCTTTTTCTGACGGACCAACTTTAGAGAGTTGGCACTTTTCACATTCCAGTTCTGCGGTGCGCAAGATTATTGTACAGCCGCAGAGCACTTTTGCTACAGCAGCTGGAAATGTGCGGTCCGCACAATTTTAGACACTTGGCCATATTTCTGTCCACCATTCCTGTAAGGCACACTCATTTCTGCAGCACACTTCAAATCAAGTTAGCACAAAAATGACTCCTAACTACAAAAGAAATGGAGAAAAGAAAAAAAAACACATGGGTTGCCTCCCAAGAAGCACCTGATTTAACGTCGCGGCATGATACAGATTACCATCATTTGAAATGAATCACCACCACAACATGGCCATCACCAACTTTTCCCAAATAGTTCTTCACCTGGTGACCATTGACTCTGAATACCTCATTGTTTTTGTTCTTCAATTCCAATGCCCCAAAAGGCGTCACTCCCACAATTTCAAAGGGACCATTCCATTTAAACTTTAGCTTTCCGGGAAACATCCTCAACCGTGAGTTAAACAACAATACAAGATCACCCACCTTGAACTCTTTGTTACAAATGTATTTTCCATGAAGATATTTCATCTTTTCTTTGTACAAGGACGAACTTGCATAAGCATGGTACCGAAACTCATCCAATTCATTCAAATGTGCAACCCTTAAGTTAGCGGCTACATCCCAATCAAGATTCCACTTCTTTAGAGCCCACATGGCTTTGTGCTCAAGTTCCACCGGAAGATGACAAGCTTTGCCGAACACCAACCTAAACATTTCAATAGGAGTTTTGAAAGTAGTCTGATAAGCCCATAATGCATCATCAAGCTTCTTGGACCAATCCGTTCGGTTAGCATTCACTGCTTTGGACAAGATACTCTTTGTCTCCCAGTTGGAGACTTCCGCTTGACCTCTAGCTTGTGGATGATAGGGAGTCATAATTTTATGTATAACACTATACTTGCTAAGTAAAGTGTCAAAAGTCTTGTTGCAAAAATGCGACCCCCAATCGCTTATGATACCCCGCAGAGTACCAAACCTTGTGAATATATTCTTCTTCAAGAACGTCACCACACTTCTCACTTTATTGTTGGGTAGAGCAATGGCCTCAACCCATTTAGACACATAATCAACCGCGACTAAGATGTAGATGTTCCCACAAGAACTCACAAAAGTACCTATGAAGTCAATAGCCCAAACATCAAAGATATCAATATCCAAAATGGTAGTGAGAGGCATTTCATTCTTCTTCAAGATTCCACTGGCCCGTTGACATTCATCACATCTTTTAACCAACTCATTTGCATCCTTGTAAAGAGTGGGCTAATAGAAACCGCAACTTAGCACTTTGGCCGCCGTCTTGCTCCACCATGGTGACCACCGTATGGCAAAGAATGCCAAGCCCCAAGAATTTCACCTGTTCTTCTTCCGGTACACATCTTCTAGTCACTCCATCCTTGTAAATCCGGAAAAGGTATGGTTCATCCTAATAATAATCTTACAATTCCGTTTGAGCTTCTTCCTTTGGTTTGAAGAAAACTCATCCGGGATGATTCCACACACAAGGAAATTTTCTAGATCTATGAACCGTGGAACCTCCTTCATTGATATAGCAAAGAGTTGCTCATCTAGGAAAGAGTCATTGATTTCAAGACCATCATGCTGCCTCCCCTCCTCCAAACGAGAAAAGTGGTCCGCCACTTGATTTTCACTCCTTTTTCTATTTTGGATGTCAATATCAAATTCTTTCAACAAAAGCACCCATCTCATAAACTGAGCTTTGAAATCTTTCTTGCTAATAAGATAGCGCAGTGCTGCATGATCCATGTGGACAATAACTTTTGCACCCATCAAGTACCGGCCGAACTTCTCAATTGCAAACACAATGGCAAGGAGCTCTTTCTCCGTAATAGTATAGTTGATTTGGGCACCATTCATGGTCTTACTAGCATAGTAGACCGGATGAAAAATCTTGTTGATGCGCTACCCAAAACAGCTCCAACCACTACGTCACTAGCATCGCACATGAGCTCAAAAGGGATACTCTAATTAAGAGTGGTGATTATGAGAGCGGTTGTCAACTTGAACTTTAACAATTCAAAGGGTCTCATGCAATCATCATTGAAGTGAAACTTAGCATCTTCTCTAAAAGCTTGCACAACGGGTTCACCACTTTAGAGAAATCCTTGATGAAGCGCCGGTAAAATTCTGCGTGGCCTAAGTAACTCCGCATGCCTTTCACCGAAATTGGAGGTGGAAGTTTAGAAATCACCTTAATCTTTGCCTTGTCGACTTCAATGCCATTCTTTAAGATCTTGTGGCCAAGTACAATGCCTTCCTCGACCATGAAATGACATTTCTCCCAATTTAGCACCAGATTCATTTCTTCATATCTTGCCAACACTTTATCTAGATTTGCTAAACAATCATCAAAAGAATCCCCAACCACCGAAAAGTCATCCATGAAAACGTCAGGGTAGTCCTCCACCATGTCCGTGAAGATAGCCATCATACACATTTGAAAAGTCACTGGTGCATTACACAAACCAAATGGCATCTGCTTGAAGGCGAAAGTACCATAGGGACATGTAAAGGTTGTTATCTCTTGATCCTCCAGAGCAATAAGGATTTGCTTGTAGCCCGAATATCCATCTAAAATGAAATAGAAAGCGTGGCCGGCCAACCTATCAAGCATTTGTCAAGGAGTGAAAGTGGAAAATGATCCTTCCTTGTGACTTTGTTGAGATTATACACACTCTCCAACCGGTCACCATTCTTGTAGGAATCAACTCATTCTTGTCATTGGTGACCACCGTCATGCCCCCTTCTTTGGGACACATTGCACCGGAGACCACAAACTACCAGAAATGGGGTAGACAACCCCGGCATCCAACCACTTGATAAACTCCTTCTTGACCACTTCTTGCATAGCTTCATTGAGTCTCCTTTGATGTTCAATAGATGGTTTGGCGTCCTCCTCCAAGTTGATCTTGTGCATGCAAAATGCGGGGCTTATTCCCCGAATATCGGCCAATGTCCATCCAATAGCCTTCTTCCTCTTATGTAGCACCGCCAATATAGAGTCTACCTGCACGTTAGTCAAACAAGAGGAAAGAATAACCGGTAAAGTAGAAAAAGGGCTTAGAAATTCATACCGAAGATGTGGAGGCAATGGATTCAAGTCCAAGGTAGGAGACTCTTCAATGGAAGGCTTTGTAGGAAGAGTTTTCCTATTTTCAAGATCCAAGCATAGTTTTCGAGGTGCATAGTTGTATGACCCCATTCCTTGCAAGGAGTTCACACATTCCATGAAGCCATCCATCTCTTCATCATCAAATTTGAGCAAGACGGCCTCCAACATATCACCCACATTGATCGTGGAACTTGTATCATCAACAATCACATCGGTCACCAAGTGCACAAAAGCACACACTTTGTTGCTATTTGGTTGCCGCATGGATTTGCACACGTGGAATACCACCTTTTCATCACCCACTCAGAAAGTGAGTTCTCCGACTTCCACATCACAAAGAACCTTCCCCGATCTTTCAAGAATAATCGGCACCTCATAATCCACTTCACAATCAAGAATGACAATCAGCTATTTGCAATCTCATAGAGGTGGGTCTTTGTTGCCCAATTCCCAAGGTTTTGAAAATCGGATAGGGCATCAAATTGATACTTGCCCCAAGATCACAAAGAGCTTTAGCAAACTCGGCACTTCCAATTGTACAAGGAATTGTGCAAGCATCGGGATCTTCCACTTTAGGAACCATTAAATGCACAATTTCACTCACTTGATGAGTGACTTTGATAGTTTCAAAATTCATCGACCACTTCTTTGTCACCAAATCCTTCATAAAATTTGCATAACCGAGCATTTGTTCCAAAGCTTCCACTAATGGCAGACTGATTGAGAGACTCTTCATCATTTGAATGAACTTTTTGAATTGATTCTCACTATTTTTCTTGGCAAGCCTTTGAGGGTAAGGAGGTGGAGGCTTTGGCAATGGTGCCTAAGCCTTGTGCACTACCGGCTCTGATATGTCAATAATCTGATCCCTAAACGGGTTCACCTCCTCTTGAGTCTCTTCCACATTGTCATCAATATCAATCCAAACTTCATCATTTTATTGCATCACATTGCTCGGGACCTCTTCTTCTTGTACCACTTTCTCATCATCCACAAGTTGCCTTTGACTTGAGGTGGGTGCATTCTTACCTCTTCCACTTCTTGTAGTAACGGTCATGGCATGCCCCGTGTTATTCCTACCCTTTGGGTTCACCACTGTGTCACTTGGTAGTGCCCCATTAGGACAAGAATTTAGAGCTTGAGAGATTTGCCCCATTTGAACTTCTTAGTTACGGATCGATAGCATCGGAATCGGCATTCTTTTCCATCATTTACTTGAACATGTTCTCAATACGCCCCATTTCATTGTTGGAAGAAATAGGACCAAGGGAAGGATAAGGAGGCGGTTTGGTTGCTCAGTTGTTGATACATCGGGGGCCTTTGAAAACTCGACCCCCAGTTTCCTTGATTATTGTTCCATCCACCGTGATTGTGCCTCCCAATTACCTTGATTATTGCCATTCCAATTTCTTTGATTGTTGTTGTTATGCCAATTCCCTTGATTGTTTCCACCACTCCAATTACCTTGGTTGTTAGAATTCCAATTGCCTTGATTGTTTTGAGGTCGCCATTGTTGTTGATTTGGGCCTTGGAAATTGTTTTGTTTCCCTTGAAAGTTGTTCACTATTGCACCTCCTCTTCTTGGTCATTGTAAGAATCATCTTGATCAAACCCACTATCTTCTTGCACAAAATTGTCCACTCATTGCACTTGTGGACCCTTGGTTTTCCGTTTGTTCACCATCATGTTTACTCCCTCCATGGCATTGACTTGCCTAGGATTTTGCACTTGTTGAAGTTGAGAGTTTGCTAGTTGATTCATGGTGGTAGTCAATTCGGCTATGGCTTCCCCATGGTCATGCAACTCTTTGTGGAGGTGAATCACGTTGGGATCACCTTGTGGAACATTAGCCCGGGATTGCCATGCCGATGATGTGTCCGCCATTTCATCTAAAATCTCACATGCCTCCGCATACGGCGTAGTCATGAAGTTCCCACCGGCAAGTTGATTCACTACACATCCGTTGGTTGTGTTGATCCCACGATAGAAAGTTTGTTGAATAATGTTCTCCGTCATATCGTTGTTGGGACATTCTTTAACCATTATTCTATACCGCTCCCATATCTCGTATAGTGGTTCATTGGGCTCTTGCTTTAATGCTAGAATCTCATCCCCAAGTGTAGCCATGTGCCCGGAGAGAAGTACTTAGAAATAAACTTTTCCGCCAATTCATCACAAGTGTGAATGGAATGGTTCGGCAAACCTTCCAACCAATCTAAAGCTTTCCCCTGTAGAGAGAAGGAAAAAAGCCTTAGCCTCAAAGAATCCTCGGAGAAATTTGTTTGTTTACTCCCTCAACACATGTCCACGAACCCCTTCAAATATTTGTATGCATTTTGTCCTGGAGCACTGTGAAGAAGCCTCGTTGCTCTAGCAAAGTGAGAATCACATTGGTTATTTGAAAGTTTCCTGTCCTAATATGGAGAGGGACTATTGCACTTGCATATCTTTCATTGGGCAACACCCGTTGTGGAGCCGCTCATGGTAGAGGTGGTGGTGGAACGGGCACGATGTCATGAGGCACTTGGCCTCTTCTATTGGCTTGAGGTTCAAGAGGAACCTCATCCACTTGATCATCCTCAATGTCCACATCCCCCAAAGCAATATTTTCGAGCTTATTGTTTGCCATAGTTGTACCTAAGATTTCTCAAACACGTTAGCAACACAGAAGCAAAAGAAGATATTCCAAAAAAAAAACACCCAAATATATAGCTAGCACTATTTTAACTCCCCGGCAACAGCGCCAAAAATTGATCGCGTCCAAATGTACACCTCCAAACAAGGTATGAAACGGTCGATTGCAATTATAGTAACCGAACAAAGAGTCGGGGTTGAATCCACATGGAGCTAGATGGGATTTAGGGGTATATATTCTATTGCGTGAAATTGAATTATCTTAATTTGCACTTCCACAAAAAGGGATTTTGTATCTATTTCTAATTTTACACTAACGTTTGCAGAATAAAGAAATAAGACTAGAATGATTGTTTTTGATGTTTTTCAAATTGGTAAAAAGTCTAAGGCTGTGACCATTACCTAGGTGTTTGCCTAATGAGATAAAAATATTAATTATTGTTTTGTTGATCGGGGTGTATTAAAGCTAATCAACTCTCAATTGCCCACTCAGTCAGAGAGTGGTTTTTCCCAATTTGGCTTTCTCAAGACCAAATGGGTATAACACAAAATAGTTGATAACAGCTCAAGTCGGGTTATTACTATCTCTAAGTTGAACCCTTTAATTGGGTTTATCAATCTCTCGATTGGCCCAATTCCTTGTTAGCCAAGTTTTCTTAGACCAAATCTCTCTTTCTCATGTAGAGACTAAGTCAAATAGGCATGAACTAATGTTTGCAACCATTAATTCTACAAATTAAAGCATGAACTAGGCTAAATAATAGACACCCATTCATAAACAAGCACTAAATAGATACCCATAAGGTTTACACAATAGGGTTGGGTCACAACCCTAGTAAAAAAGTCTAGCTACTCATGCTTGGGTTTGAAGAAAAAGAAGAAGAAAGACTAATTAAACTCATAATCTAAGCTTAAAATAATACAATCTATTGTAAAATATACCAAAATATAGTAAACTTCCAAAAGAGGCAAAGAAAAACGGCTATAGTACTTGTTGATGTCAAAACTTAACCTAATTTTGTGAAACTCGTCTATTTATACAAGACTAGAAATTTCGGACAAAAATGCCTTTCGGGAGGCTTTGCGGCCGCACAATTCCATGTGCGCTCTGCAGATATCTTCATCATGCAGCAGCTGAGATTTTGCTGCCGCACAATTTTGAACTGCGGCCGCGAGGCAATATTTCTGCGGTCCACGATTTAGCACTGCAGCCGCAAGGCACACTTTTCTGGTCTACAATAGTATGATTGCGGTGGCACAAATCTTGTGTGGACCTCAATTCGAGGAAACTCTGGACTTGGCTTTTTGTCAACTCTGTGATCTTGGATCCTAACCCAGCTTTGGCGGCCGCACAATTCATGTGCAGTCCGCAATTTGCTCAAATGTCTGCTGAGTTTTTCTTCCTTGATTGCGGCCGCAAATGGAATTCTACGCACCACACATTGTAAGCTTCTATGCCTTTTATTTCCTTGTGTTTAGACTTCTCATTTTTTAGTCGAATTTTATCTTAGGAGTCCAACATCCCGCATTCCTGCAATTTTGCACATTTTATTAGTATTGGGAACAAAATTAAATGCTTTTAGACTAAAACAAAAGCTAAATGGCGCTAATAAGTAGTCAAAATCCCCACTTATCACAAGTCAAATACTTTAGATGCCATACTCAGCTCTACTTGGAGCCCTCCTAAGATCGTGATCTCTGTCTGTTGTGCAATTATGGTAGTCGTTGGAGAGGATCTTGCCACCCCACTAACCGCATACCTAGCATGCATGCTAGGAACTGGAAACAATCTCATCCCATCTAAGTTATAAATATCCTATTCTATTTATTTTTAGCAGATATATAACAACAGATAATAATGAATGACCAATCATCATTTTCTTATTTTATCCATTAGAAGGATAATCTTTCCCTCTTACTGAGATTATAATCTATTTCAACAGAGCCATCTCAGTTGGCCAATGATCAATATTATTTGTCTTATCTTAATTTTCGTTCTACTTATCATTATTGTTCTTTGATTTACTATACGCACTTTGGATTAATCTGTTTGTTAGTGGACTTAAAATATTAATTAATTATTTATTCTAAAACTAGTTTGTGGGTTGAACAATTGATGCTCAAAATTTGGTATCGCTTGAGTACAAAGGATATAAAATTCCAAAACTTAAAATTGCAAATGAGTCAAGCCAATTGAAGATCTCAAATTGTTCTTCATTTCTAGAACAATTAAATGCCGCATGTATTATAAGTTGAGGAAATATCTATCAAACTCAACCTCTCGGTCTCAAGTTTCCCTTCATTTATACATATACAATGGGATCAATATGAAAGAATTGCAACTGCACCATGGAGTTTCTACATGTGGGCATTTTAAATGACAATATAAAGTAGTATGTCGATTTCCCAACTCCTGTGAAAGCTATGTTATGGACCTGTCACCCTAGGAAGCTCATTTTCGGCTCATCAACAAATTAAATGGTTACATGTTCAACACTTTAATGAATATGAAGAATTCAAGTCATTCTACTTTTCATGGAAGCAAGTCTTGGCATAGCCAAGTAAAAGAAGCAAAAGCCCACAAATTTGATAGGAGAAACTAGAGTCGGCAGCTTATGGAGCTCTGATGATGAGTTAGCAATAAGGAGGGTGAAACTTTACCTGCACCGTGTGTTTGCACCCGGTTTAGTCAACTAATGTCTAAAGGAATATTTTTAATGAAAAAATAAAAATTAAAAAAGACGTGAAGCCATCATCTAACATTTACAATCGTCAAAACCTAAACCCCACGCGTGTGAGGAGAGAGAAGCTTTGGCGATTTTGAGGCAATTTACTTCGAAGCTTCTCCCATGGCCTCTCCGGCCACTGGCCAGCCTCCTATGGAGGTTGGTTAGTAATCTTCTCCACCCATATATCCCCCACTAACATCTACAAACCCTAATCCAATCCAAAACGCTCACTTAGTAAAACCCCCAGCATTAAATGCTCCAATGAAACCACTGCCACACGTAAACCTAAAACCTATGGAATATCTTCATGGAGAACCCATTATTCATTGGAAGAAGACTTAAGTGAGGCACTTTATTGCTCTACAAGGATTGCAATTGGAAATCCTTGGTAAATTTTCTTATGGTAAGCTAGTCATCCAAGAATTACGTAAAGTTATACCAATTAAATGTGAGTTAAAAGGTCCCTACTCGATTGCATTGATTGAGGATTCACATGTCCTCATCAAGTTATCACTTATGGAGGATTACATTCACTTGTTGTCAAAGCCACCCTTTTATTTGAAAGCTCAAGGTGATATGTGTCAGGTGAGATGCACTAAGTGGAGTCCTTGGTAGAAGCTTGAAGAGGAGACACTCAAAGTTATTGCTTGGATTCCGTTTCAGGATTTGCCTCCTAACTGTTTTGGTAAGGAGTTCATTTTTTCATTAGCCAGATATGTGGGTAAGCCTTTACATGTTGATATGGCTACACAAAATGGTACAAGACCAAGTTGTGCTAAGGTTAAAGTTGAGGTTAATTTATTAGCTAATCTACCTCAAAGAATTAAGATCATAGAAGAAGATGATGAAACCGGCCCAGAAGAATCGAAGTGGATTAAAATTAAGTATGATTACATGCTTAAGTATTGCAAAACTTGTAAGAAACAAGGTCAAAATGAATAGGAATGCTGGTTCATTCATCCTGAACTACGTATGAGATTTGACGAAGCTGTTGATGAGCATAGTAAAGGAAAGGAGGTTGTAGGTTCCTGACATTGCAAAGCAGGAATGGATGCAAAGAAGGCAGAACAAACACCAAAGAGATAAGAAAGCCCACATAATTGATGCTACAAGGAGAAAGAGGGTGACAAATTAAAGGGGAAGATCAATGATGAGACAGTGGCTACAAGGAACAAAATTGATGCTTTGGAAGTTTAGAAGATGAGCAACCGTCTTTGATGATCACTGATGGAAAGGAGGATAAGGCTGTTAAAGAAAAAGAAAAGAAAAAACTGGAGAATGATCAACATCCCAGCTCCAGTCCCAAGGAAGCTAGGATTACTGTAGCGGCAAAGGAAAGAAACCCTAATCCTAGTTCTACAGGGATTGGGGAGGTTGCAAATAAAGAAGGACGATTGATTGGGTTCATAGGAGCTTTGGGACTCCTAAAGAAGTATTAAATGTGATAATGGATCAATCATGTCATGAAATACCTTCACAAACTATGGAAGAATCATCCAAGCAAGCTGACACACCTGGAGCTATAAACAAAGTCAATCCTTTGTGGACTGGTAAAGTGGAGCTCATAGAGGATATGTTTGAAGCTAATTGTAATTCCAGAACCCTGGATCAACATGGTACCACTCAGGAAAGACAAAAAGCTACAGTTGCTCAACATGCTACTGCAAACACTAGTTTGCAAAAACCTAGGGTTGAGGATTAACAAGGAGCTAAGATTTAGAAATGGAGTAGATAAAGGATCACCAGAAGGAGCTAAAATCATTGAGAGATCAGTGGTTGAAGCATTTGGAAGAAGAAGACCAATGGAACAGTAAACCCTAGGAGAACTGTTCACGTTTGTGACTTAGCAGTAGGGGATTCGGTGGATATTTCAGGTGTTGGACAACTTGATAATGTTAATATGGAGGTCTTAGGGGATACAGTTGGATCACACTAGCAAACAGCTTGATGGCAAGGCCCCTGACACAAATGGAACGGCGATTTTTGCACTTAATGAAACAGTAAACCCTAGCTTAGGGTCTCCTTCTAATTTGCATTTCAAGGAGATTGAGGAGGCTTTGGGTGTTATGGAGAAGCATTATAAGTTGATAAAGGATCCCATCATGATGCCACAAGGTCAGATTGAACAGGATATTGTGCCTAAGCATCTAGGAGCCATTGAGGCAATGCCTATGGCTTGTGCTTCAAGAACTGGGCAGCCTATGCAATTGCAAATCAATGTACCATTGAAGACCCCAATTCAAAAATTACATGACATAGTTACACATAATGTAACACCTGTGAAGGTTCAAAAAGCTTTGGTGGACCTGAAACAATTTGAGGAAGGAGATGATGAATCAACTGCATGCAACTTTAAAAATGTGGCAAGGGAGGCAGATTTGTCACTTAGAGCTAGTGCTAAGGGTGGTAAAAAAGGCAAGAAGTAGGCACGGAATAAAGAAGTACTTCATTCAACAAGAGTATTGCCTAGGAGGGCAGTTCACAATCTAAATTATGATCAATACACTGATTTGGAACATAAGGTCAGCGAATATACAACAGGCTTTTCAGAGGGTGATCAACATGTAAAGGAAGCATGGACTCTTTTTCATTCCATTGATGGAACCATTTTATAATTCAAGACATATTCAAAGGTACAGGAGAAGACTAAACATGGAAGCTGCATTTTTTCCCAGAGCCTCTATTGTCGTTATTTAGCTTGTGCCTCTAGTCATTTTCTCAATACAGGGGTCTGAAATAGGGCTCGTACCGGAATTTGGAATCACCTACGGATCATTTCACACCGATGGTCGTATACCTTTGTCTCCCTATTTCCAAATTTGGGGAGTGTTGATATATCCTCTTCTATTCAGAGCTTTGTGTTGCATCTGCGACACACATCATTCCATGACTTGGCTGGAAACTCCCAAAGACTATCTTTTAGCCTCCTTGTATCTTTCAAATTGTTTTCATTCAGATTTCTTATGAAGGCCATGGCTGCCCAATTTCCGATACAGTAGGAAGAACTATTCTTTTCCACGAAACCAGTCTATGAAGTCCTAGAGCATCATTGTGTCTCCTTGTTGGATTTTAAAGATATCCTCTATTTGTGTCTCCACCTTTTGTGCTCCTGAATATGCTTTGATAAAAGTATATGCAAGTTCAACAAAAGAACTAATAGAGTTTTGCTGGTAAGTGAGAGTACCAAGTTAGAGCTCCTTTGTTCAGGGTCTCTCCTAACTTCTTAACGAATAAGAAGAGTAGAGAAAGCTTAGCGAATGATGGGAAAGTTGCAGAAGGAATCACTCCAACTAAATTGGCAAGCAATAATGACTTGTATGTATATATATATATATATAGAGAGAGAGAGAGAGAGAGGACGGGAAACTCACTTTTATAATCGTCAAACTCGAGAAAGATTTTCATCATAAAAATAGCCATCATTACCTTCGCGACTGTAATCAACTATAAAGCCAATTAGGAATTGTCACGTGTCCCATGGAATAAATAAAGACTATGCACGCTATCCCAATCACAAGTCTTATATCTTTAATAGTAGGATACTCCTGAACCTCCTTCTTTGTCAAAAAAGGATCATGAGCAAGATTTTCTCCTGTCAAAGTATTTTTACTTCTCGAGTATTTCTTGGATAACTACCTAACAAGTGGGGAACTATCTATATTAATAAGATTCAGCCTTATCAAACACAACAAAATGATGACACGTGGTGCAAGCGGTTCCGGGCCTCTAAGGACGAAAGTCAATACCTAGGAGTACAAGCACCGAGACCGCATGTTTAATTTCAAACAAGAGAAACCAGAAGTGCATGCACCCGGACTGATCAAATACTTTCGATTCCAAACTCAGCTCTACCTGAAGCCCTCCTAAGATCGTGATCTCTGTCTGTTGTGCAATTATGGTAGTCGTTGGAGAGGATCTTGCCACCCCACTAACCGCATACCTAGCATGCATGCTAGGAACTGAAACAATCTCATCCCCTCTAAGTTATAAATATCCTATTCTATTTATTTTTAGCAGATATATAACAACAGATAATAATGTATGACCAATCATCATTTTCTTATTTTATCCATTAGAAGGATAATCTTTCCCTCTTACTGAGATTATAATCTATTTCAACAGAGCCATCTCAGTTGGCCAATGATCAATATTATTTATCTTATCTTAATTTTCGTTCTACTTATCATTATTGTTCTTTGATTTACTATACGCACTTTAGATTAATCTATTTGTTAGTGGACTTAAAATATTAATTAATTATTTATTCTGAAACTAGTTTGTGGGTTGAACAATTGATGCTCAAAATTTTTTATCGCTTGAGTAAAGGAGATCAAATTCCAAAACTTAAAATTGCCAATGAGTCAAGCCAATTGAAGCTCTCTCAAATTGTTCTTCGTTGCCAGAACAATTAAATGCCGCATGTATTATAAGTTGAGGAAATATCTATCAAACTCAACCTCTCGGTCTCAAGTTTCCCTTCATTTATACATATACAATGAGATCAATATGAAAGAGTTGCAACTGCACCATAGAATTGCTGCTTGTGGACGTTTTAAATGTCAATATAAAGTCATATGAAAATTTCCCAACTTTTGTGGAAGCTTTGATATAGCATTGTCATCCTAGAAAGATAATTTTCGCCTCATCAACAATTCAAATGATTACATATTCATCACTTTAATGCATATGAAGAATTTAAATCATTCTACTTTTCATGAAAGCAAGTCTTGGCATAGTCGAGTAAAAGAAGCAAAAGCCTACAAATTTGATTGGAGAAACTAGAGTCGGCAGCTTATGGAGCTCTAAAGTGAGGAGTTGACAATAAGGACGGTAAAAATTTACCTGTACCATGTGTTTGCACCCGGTTTGGTTAAATTAATCACACAAAACAAACTAAGGTCTAGAGGCATATTTTTAATAAATAAACAAAAAAAAAACTAAGGTCTAAACTAAAGGCTAACATTTATAATTAAGTTTAGACAATTTTTTTTTTAATTATTTGTGATCCTAGTCTTTTCTCTTATTTTTACTTATGATTTTAAACCCACAACCTAAGCGCGCCTAGAGAGAGAAGCTCTGGCGATTTTTTGCGTCTTGGAGGCGACTAGAGAGAGAAACTGCTTCTATGGCCGCGCCGGCCGGCAACCAGCCAGTTCCGACGGCTGGTTTGCGTACCCCCAACCCTACAACAACTCCTAATCCTAATTCACAACCATTAGATTACTCAAAGATCCTAAAACCTAATGCATTAAACACTGCCATGCATGCAACGTCCTCCAGTTCACAAACAATCGAACCAATTCCTATAAAATAGGTTATGTATCTTCATGGACAGCCATTAATCAAGACAGAAGCAGAAGTTGAAAGAATGAATATCATCGAGGGATAACAATATGCGGTGCTGGGGAAATTTTCATATGGATGGCCAAAATTGCATGAAATATGTAGGATTCTTCCTCCTCAATGTGGAATAGAAGGTGAGTGTAATATTGGATTGCTTAGAGATCGTCATGTGCTTATTAGACTCACGCTTCTAGAAGATTATATCACTCTTACTTCTAAAGGTGCACATTGTTTAAAAGCCAAGGATACGAGTATCAGATGAGACCCTTGATTTACGACACAAAATTTAAACCTGGAGAAGAAACACCAAAAGCATTCGCATGGATTGCGAATGCTCTTTTCCAAATTTACTACCTACTTTTTTTATAAAAGAGTGCTTGTTCTCTTTGGCTTCAGCTACAGGCACTCCATTGCATTTAGATATGGCAACAGTTAACAAAACTAGTCCAAGTTGTACAATAGTTAAAGTCCAGGTGGACTTGTTATCTGAGCTGCCTAAGAGAGTTCATATGATATCAAAAATGAGACTACTGGGAGTGTTAGAACTGAGTGGGTAAAGATCCAGTATGACTATATTCCTAAGTACTGTAGGGAGTGCAAATTACAAGGCCACAATGTGGAGACATGTTGGAGGTTGCATCCAGAATTATTTGTGGACAATGAGAAAGACAAGCAAGTTAATACTATCAAGGGTGATGATTAGAATAAACAAAACGGTCCAATTATGATCCTTACAAGTGGAAAAGTTGTAGGAAATGTAGGAGAACGATGGAAGGAAGTGCGAGATAATCGAGTGAAACACAATGCAAAGCAGGCTGTTGTGCAAGATAATTTAGGGAAAGAGATTGTTCCAGTTGGTCATGTTACTACTCAACAAGTTCAAACTGCCAATAAGTTTGTTGCATTGGAGAATGATGAAGGTGAGAAAGATGACGATCATCAGCTAGTTTTGGTGGACACTAGTGCTAGTCAGAAAAGTCATACACCTTCTCCTAAGGAAACTGGGAGAAGGTTGAATCCGGCAGCACCTAAGTTTAATTCTAATTCACCTGGGATTGGGGCATCTAAGGAGGGTACTACTACAAATAAAGGCAACAATGATAAGGAGAAGGAACAGGAAGCATTGAAAGAAACCACAGCTCAATGGGTGAATTGAACTTTTGCAGCCAACAATGTCACAACAAACCAGTCGTGCCAAGAAATATCATCACAATCACTTGAAACAAATACCTTTGCTGAGCAGGAACAGTTGAAGGAAAAAATCAATTTTTCAGGAGGAAGACTTTGGTGTGATCAGATGGAAGACGATTCAGATGAAGGTGATTTATCTAAAGGCTTTGATTATTAGGTCAATGCCACTTTTGAGGATGATGATGAGCCACAAGGAGAAGAAATCAGTGTTAATGGAAATAACAACAAAGATGATGTGCAAGCAGGGGAGAATGTGACAAAAGGGAAAGATGCATCAGGTCAGATCGTAGGTTCAAGCAACAAAATTCATAAGCCAAACAATAGCCCTAATCCTATCCTTAAACCTATACCTAATACAAACAGTACTGAACCAATTGATCCTGGAGATATTGGTGGAGGAGAGAATCAGCAAAATGCAAATAATTTGGATAAAAATCCAGTGCATGAGAAGCTGGAATTGATGAGGAAAACTGGAATCACTGTAAGTACAAAGAGCCCAAATGTTGTTGAACAGATGGTGAAGGAGAATACAACCAAAAAGTTGATCCCAAAGCCAACTAAGAACCAGATTGTAGCACCTGAACAACAGAATGAAATGGAGGATAATACAGTAGGTAAAGGAAGAGATCTGGATGAAGAATCAACAGCTCAAAACTTCATGAATGTTGCTAGACAAGGGGATTTATCTCCTAGGCATATGGAGAAAGGCAAATCAGTTGGTCAAGGTAGAAATAAGCAAGTGAAGGAGGTTCCTAATGTACAACCAGCTGGGGTCCAAAACAAGGAGGACTGTATCTAAATCCATTAATTAGAGATGAATGCTCTTATATGGAATATTAAGTCAGTGAATACACAGAGAGCTTTTGAAAGGCTCGTCACAATGCATAGACAACATCAATTTCAGTTCATAGGTATAATGGAACCAATGCAGCAAGCCAAGAAATTGGATAGATACAGGAGGCAGATAGGATTTGGACAAGCTATTGTGAATACTTCCAAAAAAATTTGAGCTTTCATTGATGAAAAATACGATGTAACAGTGGAATTGACATGGTCAGCAACTTACACTATGGTTGTTTGATACAGAGGAGCAAAAAGAATTTATTCTCACACTTGTTTATGTTAAGTGTGACGCTATTGACAGAATTGAGCTTTGGGATTCTTTGTATTATCTAGCTCGAGATATGACTACACCTTGGTTGGTGGGGGGGGGGGGGTTT
>MCJB01012440.1:79499-148400 GCA_002018475.1 Nicotiana obtusifolia
GGGGGGGGGGGGGATTTCAATGTTATATGGGATGAAGCAGAAAAATATAAAGGACTACCAGTTTCATTGAATGAAGTTGATGACTTGAGGCATTGTATGAACACTTTTAGCCTATTTTATCTTGGTTTCAAAGGGAGTATATACACTTGGTGAAATGGAAGATCTGAAGAAGATTGTATTTTTGAAAGATTGGATAGATACTTTACAAACATAGAGTTACAACAGTTGTGGCCAAGCTTAGAAGTTACACACTTATTGAAGATTGGGTCTGATTATAGTCATTTGTTGATCACATGTAATCCAGATGTTGTCCAAATTAAGAAGAGTTTCAGATTCTTAACTTTCTGCACAAAACATGAATCCTTTAAGGCAGTGGTTAAGGAGAATTGCCAGGCAGACTTTCATGCTAATCCTTTTATTCTGTTTAATCACAAGCTTAAGAGATTGAAGAAGGCATTGTCAACATGAAACAGGGCAACATATGGAGACATCTTTCAAAAGATTTCAAGTCTTGAAGAGGTGGTATGAGTTCATGAAGCACAATTTGAGCTCAATCTTACTTTGCTAAATAGAGAAAGGCTTCAGAAAGTACAAGCAGAGCTCTTTAGATATCTAGCATTGGAGGAGCAATATTGAAAGCAGAAATATGGAATCATGTGGTTTAATGAGGGTGACAGGAACACGAAATTTTTCCATGCACATGTTAATGGGAAAAGGAAGATATTACAACTGAAAAGAATCCAAAACAGTAAGGGCAGTTGGATTGAAGATAGTGCAGCAATGGCTGAGGAAGCAGTGAAGCTTTTTCAAGCTCAATTTCATGAAGACAGTGTTCCCACATTGTTTGGAATAATTGATCATGTTCCTCATATAGTGACTAGGAAGCAAAATCAAGACTTAACAAGACTACCTACCACAGAAGAGGTGAAACAGGCAGTTTTTGGGCTCAATGGGGAGAGTGCTGGAGGTCCAGATGGATTCAATGGCAACTTCTTTCATGCTTGTTGGGACATAGTTGGTGAAGATTTGGTAGAGATAGTGAAGGCATTCTTCAATGGACAGGACTTAGCTAGGTTTATTACTCATGCAAACCTAGTGTTATTACCTAAAAAGAAGGAGGTGAGAACTTTCTCGGATAAGAAACCTATAAACCTTAGTAACTTCATAAACAAAGTCTTCTCTAGAGTCATTCATAAGAGGTTAGTTAGCCTTCTTCCCAATCGTATTTCTGATGGACATGCAAGTTTTGTAAAAGGTAGAAGTATTGTAGAGAATGTCCTGTTGACTCAGGAGATTATCACAGACATTAGTTGAGAACTAAGAAAGGACCCAATGTGGTGATCAAGCTAGATATAACAAAGGCGTATAATTGATTGTCATGGATCTTTTTGACCAAAGTACTGAGAAGGATGGGTTTTGAGGAGAGGTTTATTGGATCGGTATTTGGAATTATATCTAATAATTGGTATTCTGTACTTATAAATGGGCAGGCTCATGGATTTTTCAAATCGATAAGAGGAGTCAAACAAGGTGATCCTCTATCACCTGCCCTATTCATCATTGCAGCAGAGGCATTATCAAAAGGATTGAATGCTCTTCATTTGAATTTATACTTTTGTGGTTATGGTTTGCCTAAATGGAGTCCCAAGATCAATCATTTGGAGTATGCAGATGAGACAATTATTTTCTCCTCTTCTGATAAAACTTCATTACAATTAATTATGGAAGTGTTGGCAGCTTATGAGATAGCATTGGGGCAGTTGATAAACAAATCTAAATCAGCAGTATATATGCATCACCTTACTAATAATTCAGTTGTAAGGCAGGTACAAAGAGTGATTGGAATAGGAAGGCAAGAATTCCCATTCACCTACTTGGGATGTCAAATCTTTTATGCTACAAGAAAGATGAAATACTATCAAGGACTCATCAATAAAGTACTTGATAAAATGCAGACGTGGAAGGGGAAATTACTGGCCATAGGAGGTAGGGCAGTATTAATCTCTCATGTCCTGCAAAGTATGCCCATACATCTACTCTCTGCAATCAATACACCAAGGTTCGTGATCAACAAATTGCCTAAGCTTAGGCTAGATTTTTTGGAGGATGGGAGGAGTAGACATTGGGCTTCTTGGAATACTTTATGTTTGCCATATGAAGAAGGAGGAATAGGATTTAGATCCTTGCATGATGTGTCTAAAGCCTTATTTTGCAAACTACGGTAGAACTTTAGAACAAAATCATCCTTGTGGAGTTCATTCATGAGCCAAAAATACTATAAGAAGTTGAACGCTAGGATAGTTCCTAGGAAAGATGGTTCACATGTGTGGAGGAAAATGCTAGAATGTAGGGACTTTATAGAGCATCAAATTGCATGGCAACCAAAAATGGGATCCTCTCTATTTTGGTTTGAAAACTTGATGGGACTGGGTGCTCTATACTTTATCACTCTCCCAGATTTCTTTTGTGATGTAACAGTCCAAAATGTATATGAAGTAGTACATGGGGATAGGTGGAATACAACTCGTTTGAGAGAGCTGCTGCCTGAGGATTGGCTGATCATATTCAGAATAATGTTAAACCTCTGGTTCATCATGGAATACTGGACAAACATGTGTGGAAGCTTGAAACAAGAGGAGAGTTCAGTGTTAAATCCGCGTGGGAATATGTTAGGAGAAGAAAAGATCCATGCACTACATACAGGAACATTTGGGTGAAGGGATTGCCTTTTCAAGTATCCTTCTTCATGTGGAAGGTCTGGAAGAATAAGTTGCCACTTGATGATTTTTTTCAAGAGATTGGGATATCTGATGGCATCAAGATGCTGGTGTTGTGTGCAACCTCAACAAGAAACAATGTCACACTTGTTCTTCACGTCATATGCTGCCAGAAAAGTGTGGTATTATTTTCTATCATATGCAGGAATAGTTGTGGAAGGATTGATATTTCAATAAGTTGTGGTGAAATGCTGGACAGTGCAGGTTATCTCAAGAATACAGCCAATTCTTCAAGCTCTGCCCTCGATCATTGTTTGGGAATTATGGAAAAGGCGAAACAGTTACAAATATGGGGACGCATATCTGTTAATAGGGTCATATACCAGGTATCAACTACTCTTCAAGCACTGGTGAAATTCAGAAAGCGAAGCATAATAAATGTCCCACACAAATGAACCAGATTTACTAAACATGATGGAACAGTATACTCCCTAGTTGAAGCTCACTAAAGTTCTATGGGAATTTCCTGAGCAGGGCTGGATAAAAGCAAATACAGATGGTGCATCGAGAGGCAACCCAGGAAAGAGCTCAGTTGGTTTCGTGTTGAGGAATGAGGAAGGGAATTTTGTATATGCATGTGGCAAGGAGATTCAAGAAGGAACAAATACAGAAGTAGAGAATTGGGCCATTGTAGAAGCACCGAAATATTGTTTGGAGCATGATTATATCCTCATTGATTTGCATACAGATTTGATGCTTATCAAGAATGTGATACAAGGGGTGTGGACTGCACCATGGTTAGTTGCAGCAGAGGTTGAAGAGATACAGAAATTAATGGAGAGATGTAATTTGAAAATCTCTCATTCACTTAGAGAAGGTAACCAACTGGAGAATCAAAAGGAATAGCTGGGTTATTACGACTCTAATGGGAAACTTTGGCACGCAAATCTACATGAACATTGTTTCATGAAGTCAACAAACGTAAACCTGGCAAACACTTGCAAAATACAATCAGCAAAAGATAGAAATAGGTACAAGAAGCAAACACTGCCCAGATTTCTGTGGACGAGGCAGTGTTTGACAGTGGTTTCTACAGGAGAATTAAAGAGTACTACATGGGCCAGCTTATCATCAACAACAAATGTGATATACAGGGAAGATATTCTGGGAGGAGCCTCACACTTTCATGCAGGGATCATGTCCAAATTCTGGACGCAAAATGGCAAAGGCATCACGCGTGGCCTTTTCTGGGCAGAAATGGAAGTATTGTATAACAGCCGTTTCATACTATATGTTGCTACATCAAATGAATGCAGCTTATCTACACAAGGGCAACATTTTCTTGGAATAGATTTGGATTACATGAATACTGATAACTACATGAAGACGAGCCAAAATGGCAAAACAAAAATGCGCAAAGGCGGAATATGGCTACAACTGTAATTGGCTAGTTTTAGTCATTATGTTGCTTTATTTTTTAGACCAAATTGTAATATCAGTTTTGGGTATCATAGGCCCAAAATTGGTAATAGGAGTTATGTACTTGACTTATCTTATATGGTCTTACACCTAGTAAGACAACATGCTACATTGTTTTTTCTTTTTATTCATATATATATATATATATATATATATAAGAATGCTTTGGGGCATTCTTTCTTCAGTTTTTTATTTCTTGATTGGAAATCAGAAGCCGCAATTCCAAAACTACATCTTGGTTAGAATTTTTCATGTAGAATGATTCGGTACTAGTAATTTGAAACATCTAGGAAGAGAAGCTTGTCTTTTGCATTTACACGCATTCAAGAAAATCCTTGATTGCTTTTATAGGCTAATAAAACTTTTGTAGGAAATCCTTGAATGCTTTTTTTGCTAAAACAACCAATTACATAATCAAAGTTGCGCTCTTCATTTCCTTCTATTAATTTCGATTTTGTGAATGAAGATGTACCTTAAGCTTTTTACTAGAAAAGTTCCTCGATTTGAATAATTTTATCCCTTTAACTACTAGTTGCACATGAATTTCTCGTCTACCAAAATCTTCTCCATTATTGGGAATTTCTGGTTATTATATTCAGTAAGAGCATTGGCCACCTATCATATATATATCATATTCTTATCTAAGTTGACGTTAGGATATCGAAAATGAAAAATGCATATGATTATAAATTCAAAATCAACTAATCTTAGCACGGACGTCTATTTCATGATGGAGGTTAGTGGCATTGGAGTTCTATGAGATTTAATATTTCAACGGAAAAATTTTTACTAGTGGAACAAGATGATGTGGATAACTGGTATGCATCAAGATTTAAAGAGCATAATGGAATGAACTAAAACATAATGAAACTCGCGTGTAAATAAGTTACCGTCATTAGTTGCCGTTAGATGTTAATTATTTTATATTACTAATTAATACTAGTATCAAGGTACGCGCGTTACACGTGTACTCTATATTAATATGTTTAAATTTTTAAAATATCTCGTATATAATTAAAAATGTGTCTAAGGTATAAAGTTGAGAGTAATGATAAATATATGTAAGTTTCTTAAAATGATAAATGCCGAGCTTATTTAGGAAACTCAATAGAGAAAAAGTTCTACCTGTTTTTTTCCTCATCCATGTGTTAATATTATTGTATTTATTTCTACTTTTCTTAAAAATTAAGAAAGAAACTTTAAGAATACCTAATCCATGTACTTATATGATATTGTCATAATCTATTTATCTATTATTCTTGTTACATGAAAATAAAATTCAATTAAATAGGATGTTGTTGTCATTAATTTTTTTAAAAGTAAGAATTTGAGAATCTAGATCTATTTAAAATAAAAGAGTAGAATCTAACATCACGTTCTTGGTCACTGCCCCGTTTGGGTTTTTATAGATTTTTATTAAACAAATGTTTGACTATTGTAAAACCCAAAAAAAAGATTGTATTAATAAAAAAAATATTTATTAATATCAAAGATTCAAACTCTGAAAAAAGTTTTAATCTCATTGCAGTGCTACCTGAAAAACTTCTTCAACTATTGTAAATCTAGCAGATAACCAAAGGTATTTGGTTTAAATCCTGGGTATAAAATTGTTTTTGTTAATGTGAGATTTTCCGACACAAAATCGAAATTAATTAGCCCCAATACAAGTACCAGACACCAAGTAGAAAACCAAAAAACTTAGAGTAGCATATTTTTATTAGATTCATAATCCTTGTGAAAACTAACTTGAGTTACAAACGTATAAGGATTTTGTTATGTTGATTGAGCAGATAATATTTTTATAAGATTTATAAGTCCTTGTGAAAGTTAACTTTAGTTACAAACGTAAAGAATTTTGTTAGGTCGATGCGCAGATTATTTTTACTATATTTTTAAATCCTTATGGAAGTTAATATATTTTCTAAACCTAAAAGGAGTTAAGCTGCTCCAAAATTTGACCTAAAATATTTAGGCCTTTGTGTTTTATTCAAATTGAAATTGTGTTCTACCTATTGAAATTTCAAAGTCGCGCCAATAATTACTCATAGAAAAGACCACTTTGAAGAATCTTTTTTTCTCTATGGAAAATAAAGAATCCCAAACGTTAAAGGAATTGAAGTGCTAAAAAATTTTGACTAATATATGTGGAAAGAATTAACCGTTCAATTTTTATTATATTTCTTTTAAAAATATCTTGCATTACATGATCCAAATAAGGATATATTTAATACACAAAAATTTAGTAGAATTTGAAGTCCTAAATATTAGAAAAATAACTAGTTTTAAGATACGTGCTCTCCACATGTACTTCATATTCATAAATAAAAAGCTTTAAAAAATTATATATATATATATATATATATATATATATATATATATAAGCATTATTAAACTATGTATCATTTCAAAGTATTTTTAAAATTTAATATTGAGTCAAAAGTATAATAATTGTGAATGTTGAACTATTTTATATCTAATTATTGTAATTATTAGAATGTCTATTTATATTTTTGGTACATAAATTTTATAGAAGAAGTGTTTGATTAACGGATAATGTACATATTATTGCATACTCAAAAATCAAACATAATTTTTTTTTTTTAAATCCTTCTCTCTATTCTTCCTTATTACTTTTACTAAGTTAATTAAATTATATAAAACTAATTGGTTTTAATTTTACGACCAGTTAAAAAGGTATAAGTAAGAATAAGGAAAATCGGACTTTAGTTATTGTTTCTTACTTAATCTCTGTCTGAAAGTTTATATTGGTAATTTGAATATAATAAACAAAGGAGTAAAAACATCAAAAAATTTAAACCTGATTCACTGAAATTATCTACCATATATTTCCTCCAAAGACCTACGGTTTGAACTATATAACAAGTGAAACTCAAGCTTTATCGAACGCATCAAATAAGAACAATTCATATCATTCATTCGAGTCAGAGTATTCTACTTTTAAACTATTCAAACCCATGCAAAGATTTAAAAAAAAAAACTAACTAAGTAAAAGCAGGAGAATACAAAGTTGTAGATAGTAAGACAAACTTGAAAATTGCTCAAATCTATTCTCTCCTAAGTTGTACCCATTGCAAATTTAACAATTAAAATTAGTGTATGAAGAGATATAAAAGTTCTTTTCTCACTCACCTTAATGACTCATTTTACTCTCTCTAATGCACAATAGAAAAATTAAGCTCTAATTCGTAAAAAAAAAGCTAAGGAGAAAGGCTAATCAGAGACTTGTAAATGTTGTAGCCAATCACTAATGGAGAAAAGTGTGACTTTAAAAACGTAAAGAATTAACAAAAAAATTGAGTCTCCTAAACAAAATAATTTGATATTTATGTGTTAATATTTCTTTTACAAATTTGTTAATCACTAATAGTATGGAACCGGCTTAAAAAAAGGTGTTCTTTTGTAGTTGGAAATCATAGAAATATATTAAAAAGAAGAGAGATGATAGCATCTTGTCTTGTAATTATAATAGTTGCCAATTGACAGACCTATTTGGTAGTAGTATAGAAGCATTACCTTTTAGAGATAAGTACACTTGGAGTCACAGCCCGTTCCCTCAGTAAGCTCCTAAATATTATGCAATCACTTCAGCAGCGTTTCCCTTCTCCATTTTCAATTATCCCACTCACATCACAGTGTACACAAGTTTTTGTATCACATAAGGTTAATTTGAGTTCTGAGTGGAACTTTGCTCCTTTTAGCCTTTCTATCAACGATTCAGTTTTCATATTACAATTTGGATAACTACCATTTGCCTTACTAAAAAGAAAAAAATGAATATTGCTGGTTTCATCTCATGTGAATTAGAAATTTCATTTTTCTCACCTATATGGTTAAGTTGACCTACATAACTTACACAACAAGGATGTAGTAGCCCCAAAAATAACATATCAAATTACTATCAATGCATATAACTTATATTCATACTTTGAAATCATGACAAAAGGAAAATTTGATAGCACATAACGTAGTTAGTTAATAGGCTTGCATAATAAGGATTTAGCAGAAATCTACATGCACAACCTGAAGCATACTGGCTCCATACAACACCTACAATAGACTGATAATACCCTAGAGAATTCACAAACATAAGAATTACAAATCATAAAGCACTGCTAAAATTCATTACAGTTAAAAGTCTGAATAATCAAAATAGTATCCATGACCAAGCTTATTTTGGAATTAGGTCCATTCTAACTCTTAAGTTCTTCTAAAACTAAACAAGGATTAGTTTCTCTCTGACACAGAAGAAATGATCCTCCCAACAGAATAGTAAGGTTAGAACCATTAGACGCGATATCTGATGTTGCTGTTACTGCTGCTGCTGCTACTACCGGAAGGTCTAAAGCAACAAAGATGAGCCTTCTTTTTCTTCTCACTGTTCCTCCTCCCGATATGGATGAAGTTCTTCAGTATGATCCCTGTGTTGCTCCTGGAAAATCTGCTCCTGGCTTTGCTTTTCTTTTCGTCGTCAAGTTTCAGCAAAATGTACTGAATTTTCTGAATCTCTAGCTGTAACCGTCCAATCTTCTCAGACCCCTTTCTTGCCTGTTCTGAAACTCTCTTCTGACGGATATTCATCACCTCTTTCGAGTCTGCTGAAGCACTTCCTGTAGAATATGAGCTACTTTCCTCTGTACTCTTCATCAATTGGCTATTCAAATTCACCAGCTGTACGACCGTCTCCTCAACTTCTTGTAGCTGCTCCTTAACTGTTTCAAAATCGACATTTTTGGGCTTTCTGGCCTTTCTGTTTGACTCCAACTTTCTTCTCAGGTTATCAACAGTCATCTGAAGACTCATCAATTTCTCCGCATCAGAAGCAAGTCGCTGGAGAATCTTCTTGTTCATTTCTTGATTTGCCTCAGACGAGTTCATTGATAACTCTAACTTGTCCACACCCAACTCCTTCTCCACTTCTGACTCTGTAGGTGGATGTTTGCCCCTCCAATCCAAATTCCTGAATTGAGAGTTCGAGGTAGGCCCCTCTGTTGGATGATTTGCCCGCTTCTTAAAATCCTTCATGCTACGACTGAGGCTGCTGCCTTCTGCAGTTTCCCACAGCTCAAGCATCTGATCATCCACTCTCTCTGCCGCAGAAGTAGCTCTTCTAATTCTTTCCGGTGAGCTGTCAGAGACATGATCAAGTGGTATATCTTTCATTAGCGTCCCATTTTTTACTTCAAAGGACTTAGGCTTTGCTTTACGTCGATTACGGTCATCACCATGCTCATTCTGATGACCCCTCCTTCCTGCAAGCTCGTGTTTCTCTCGATCGAGAGTGTGCTGAGATTTTAATACCTCAATTTCACTAGCAGTACTATCTCGGACAGCCTTGATGTGTAACGGTTGATGCAAAATAGGCTTGTTCATATCTTCCACTACTTTCTCAACTGATCTAATCCTAGTCCTCAACTCCTGCAAATCAAGAACACCTTTTGGCATGATGGATTCACCATCTGTCAGCTTGTTGGAGCTAACTTGATCTGAATGAACCTCAACTTCAACACACTGCAAATGCAAGCAGCAAGAACAAATTTCAGCAAAAAGTTGAAGCCCATCACTACATTCTCAGACTGAAACTTAAGAACAGGGTTGAGAACTTGGGAAATGCTGATGCTGTATATATTCTGGAGCACTTTATCAAATTTTCAAAACAAGATAGTTTTCAGTGTACCCACAAGACAACTCCGCAATATAATACAATTTGTTAAAGGAATGTTTGTTCAACTAGATATCCTTTGACAATTTATCGCAGGTTATAAGCTTATGACTGTCGGAAAATATAAAAATGGTTTAGCCCTAAGACACGGGAAATCATGATAGAAACTCTTCACTGGAACTAGCTCATAAAAGATTTACAATCCTCAAGCAAGAATTTTAAAAGAAACTCTTGGCCAAGAATTGTATTAGGAAGTAAAGCAAAGATACATTAAAAGTATATTTTCAATGACATTTGGAGGAAATCTTTGAGCAATCAAATCACTAATTGATGTTTTAAAGCAACGGTCATGTACAGAAAGACCAGAATTCCATTCAAACCCAAACATAGATATATTGTTAGCTGTAGCAAATACTAGAATAAAAGAATAAAATTGCTTACATATGAGAAAGTTTATTACCTTTGATTCCTGCAAGCCAGGTAGATTAACTTTCATGAGGAGAAGAGCATTATGCTCAAGTGAAACAACGTCATCCCTCAGAGAAGCAATTACAGGAGCATGTGCATGTAACTGAGACTTCAGTTCTCTAATTTCACTCTGCATCGAATTAATTTTTCCTTTCATCCGTTCAATCTCCAAATCTTTGGAAGCATTTTTATCCTCGAGTCTCTCGCACACCTCAGTCAACTCATTCATTTTGTTTTCCAGCAGTACTTCGCGAACAGAGGAGATCTGGAGATCAAAATAGAAGGTTGCTGCCTCTGATTCCCATAGTTCAAATTCATAGTTCTTCTCTTGGAGCTCCGAACTTAAATATTCTTCTCGCATTCGTTGCTCTTCAATTTCTTCATGCAACTTACCCAGTTCAGCTACCAAGTTCATATTCACTTCCCGAAGGACTTCAATTTCTTGGCTTTGAGTAGTATTTGTATTTGAAATTTCAACTATCTTCTTTTCTAGAATTTCATTTGTCTGCATGGATTCTTGACGGTCAGTTTTTAGAGCATCGAGAGTCCTACACAATTCTGAGTTCAAATTCTCAGATGTTATAAGCTTCTGATTGGCTTCCAAGAGCCCTGCTTCCTGCTTATCAAATAATTCTTTTCCAGTGGAAAGTTCCAACTTCAAATGACCGTTAGATTCCCTGACTTCATGGAGCTCCTCTTCTAGTCTTTGAACTGATTCCTTGAGGAGCAAGTTTTCAGTTTCCTTCATTTCCAGCTTCTCCTTCAATATGCCCATCTCCTTATCAAAGTCACTAATTACAACATAAAGATTGTGCATATCTTCACGTACTGACTTCAGCTCGGCAGTTTTCTCACTACCAATACTCATCAAAACTGTTGAGAGATTGCTAAGAGCTATACTATCCAGTAAAACGGTATCATTTTCCTGCTCCACCGTCCATTTCTCCTCCCTGATCTCTGTGATTGTTTGCAACAAAGTTCTGTTCTCCTCAAGAACTTGAGAGTATTTCTTTTTTAATTCAAGGTAAGCTGTCTGCAACTGATCATGCTTGACGGACAGACTCCCAACCTCTGCATCAAGTACAGCTGTTAGTTGACTGCCCCTGCTCACTATGAGCCCCAACTTCTTATTCATCTCTAGGAGTTCATGATTGTCTTTCTGCACTGTGACAAGCTTCTCCGCCATGACATTGAACTCCTCCTCTACAGATTTCTTCGCCGACTCAAGTTCCAGGGCCTCTGATTTCAGCTGTGCGAGTAGAGTTACGAGAACAGAGTTTTCAACCAACACCTGCTGCTTATCATCCTCGCATTCTCCAAGCGAACATTTTAGATCCTCGATATTGCCCAAAATATGACGCAGAAAACTTTGTTCATTTTCGACCTTATCTTCAGATATAAAATAAGATTCATTGTCAAGGGCCTTGAAAACCTGATATATCCCCAGTCTCAGCCTTTCAATTTCGTCAAGCAAAAGCTCTGCTTCGACCTGCTGCTCAAGGCTCTCGTTCTCTAACTCTGTAATCAGCTTGTCAGCCAATTTTGACGCCTCAACATGTTTCTGACACTCAACCAACAAAGTATAATTCTTTTCTTCCATGTCTTGTATGAATTTCTGCAGGATGAAAATTTCACACTGGGCTTTCACAGCTCCGTCGAGCTCCTCTTCAAATTCTTTGTTCCTCCACTTACTTTCTTCTTGTAGGAGATGAATATGGTTTTCCATACTAATTAATCGGGTCTCACTCTGATGAGAAAATTTGGCCCTTTCTTGTTTCTCCATTCCAACTGCAGCTCTTAGTTCTTCTACTTCTAAGCTAGTTGCTTTTTTGTCCTTCTCCAGGCAAGCATATTTTTCTTCCAATCCTGTAAATCTTGATTCCAGGTATTCTAGTCTGCGTTCAACGCTTTCCAACTGAAGAGCTAGGCTACCTCTTTCAGCGAGAAGGTTGGACTTCTCATTCTTCAGCAATTGGCAGATTTCTTCTAAACCCTTGGATTTTTCCCTGAGACCTTCCAGTTCAACTTTTGCACCAAAAAGAGAGTTCTCAAGAACAGCATTTTTCTCTAGGAGTTTCTGCATGCTCTCAGTTATAATTTGCAACTGAGATAGCAAAGTGGATTTCTCAGCAACTAGGGTCGATTTTTCTCCATCGAGAATTTGGCAAGACTCTTGCAGCGCTTTCACCTTTTCCTGCGATCCCTGCAACTCCCCATTCACATCGGATAGTGAACTCTCCAAAACAGCCTTCTTTTTCAGAAGTTCATCCATATCCTCCAGCTTTTTGTGAAGGACTTCTTTCTCTACTTTGTCCTTCTCAGAGATCATTCTCAGCTCTGAGCTTTCTTCCTGCAAGCTCTTTATTGAAGACTCAATACACTCAGGATTTAAACCTGCACCATTCACTTGCTCCACCAAAGCTTGGTAGCTCCTGTTTAGGCCCTTGATTTCCTCCTTCAAACATGAAATGTCTTGGTGAAGGTTGTTATTAAGTCCCACTTGTTCTGCAACCTCCTCTTCAAGTCTCATTTTCATCTTCCTCAGGCTAAGGATTTCATTTTCCAGATTCACAAACGAGATGGTTGAGGACAATTTCAGTTCACTCAAACTTTGGTTTTCATCCTTCACTCTCCGAAGTTCATCTTCCAGACTATTTTTGCTTGTTTCCATGCCCTTCAACAGTTGAAGGCCATTTTTGAGCTCCAAGGCCAGAGCTCTCTGCTCCTCTTGAGATTGAGAGTGCAAATTTTGCAAAGCCAAAAGTGTGGCTTCAATTTGAGCATGTCTTAAGTGCTCATATTGCAAATCACTTTGAAGTTTTTCCAGCTCCCTTTGCTTCTGAGAAAGCTCTTCATCTTTCATAGTTATCTTCTTCACCAAGCTATCTGCCTCAGTGTGCAATGACTGATTTGATGTCTCAAGCAGAACACACTTCTCTTCGGCATTTCTAAGCATAGCAGCGCCCGCAGAAAGCTCACCAGTAAGGCGTTTTACATCCTCTTGTGCACAAAATAGTTCATGCTCAAGTTTGGATATTTTCTCCAGACAGTTTTTATACTCACGGACTGAGGCTTCTCTCTCCTCAGTTAGCTCCATAACCAGGCTTTTCAGTTTCTTGATCTCACTTTCAGCTTTATCAGCTTGCTCACTAAGAAGTCTAGATTCTTCCTGAGACGCCAAGAGTTTTTTCTCCAGTTCAGAAATCTTTTCCAAGCATTGTTTATACTGATGAAAGCAACAGTCTTTTTCAGACTCTAATTTACAGATCTCATTCCTCAGATGCTGAGTTTCGGTTTCTGCCTTAATTGCTCGCTCGTTTACTCCTTTTGTGTCTTCAAGTGCTTGAGAAGCCTTATCTTCCAAACTAGATATCCGTTTCAGATACTCCTTGTGTTTGCTCAAAGCAGCATCTCTTTCAGCCTCCAGTTTGATAAGGGATTCCCTCAATTTCTGAACTTCATTTCCAACTTCACTAGCCCGTTCATTGAACTTAAAGGAGTCCTTCTGTGCAGTATTGAGATCCCTCTCCACAGCAGACAACTTTTCCAGGCATTGCTGATATTGCAGGAAAGTAGTTTTCTTTTCCGCCTCCACACCAGCTAAGGCTTCTTTCAGCATTTGAATTTCCCCTTCAGCTTGACCTGCACGCTCTGACTCGGCGACAACTTTGGCCTTGAGGTCTTGATTCTCAATTGATAATTCAGATACTTGAGAATGCAAACTTTGTACTTTTTCCTCTGAATTGCAGTCCAAACCTTTTTCCAATGTTCCCTCAAGGAACTTTGAATTCTTTAGCATTTCTTCTCCAGCCCCAAGCATCTCACACAACTGTTTTAGACCCCACTCACTTGTTCCCTTATCAGAATCTCCACTCTTCTTTACAGCATGCATTCTTGATAGCAGTAACCCCACCGCATGCTGATTCAAGTCACCTATATCTGCCAAAGCATGAGTAGGGCGCAACCCTTCAGGAGTATGTGGCTCTGCCTCCTGTGTGGAAAATCTCACTAGCGAATCTTCAAGAAGAAAGGGTACTTCATTGGGAAATGCCTCTGACATGGTTTTTTGGGCCTGCTTAAGCTCGCCCGTTACATGGTCATATCTTTCAGCTAATGCTCGGTATGCCCTGTAAAACTCCTCGACTAATTTCATTAGCTCAGGCCTTTTCTTGTAGTACATTTCAGCCCTTCTTGCGAATGAATCAGCATCTTCTTCGATGAGCTTGATCATTGCCTTCACTTTAGAATCCATTTCTGCGAAAATAAGAAACAAAAACAGGTTTAGTTCCTCATATTGGATGAGAAAATCTATTATAAAGAATTAATATATACTTTTACTGTTAAACAAGCAAAGTTTTTGTTAAATGAGGGGAGGAGACAAAATGCCACAGCATTATTCCACCAGCTTTTACAACTACTTAGATACCTTCCCATAATATATGCACATAATGCACAAATAATTGGTTAAGAAATGGATATACGAAATGTGCTAGGTTGAGTGAAATACAGGAGTGTTTTTGCATATATTAGTTGAGGTTAGCAAGCATGATTCCAATTGAAGTGTTTTTGCATATATTTCCATTAAGAGTTGGGTATTAATAAATACTTCCACTACAGGATACATGTATACTATACGGGAATAAAAAGGCAAGGTTCTCTATCTCAGGCACTGGCACTAGGCAGGTGGTGCACATACTGTTACATACACAAGAGAGGGAGGCAGTAGGATTTGAAAAGACTGGAGCGCCAATCTATAGGGAAACAGTCAAGACAAATTCTGCAAAAGTTTGGGAGGCAAAATTAATTGAAATTCATACTCTTTAACAAAATGAAGATATTTTAAATTTTGTGAACCAAATGTTGAATGAAACCAGTCCTTCTTCTCTGTCACTGCTACTAAGGACATGTAGGTTTGCCTACCTACTTACTAAAGATCATGAGAATGGGCTATTCAATCAAAAAGGAAAAGCCCCTATTTAGTTTCACAAGCCATTGCCATTACCAATAAACATAAAAGAAAAGATTTTAGTTTGTGAAAAGTTTAGAAGGCAGCCCATATCACCCCTTACTAAAAAAAGATCCACCTCGGGAAAGAGGGACAGTAACATGAAGACTAGCAAGAACATAGATTCAAGGCAAGTCCCTGAATGTTAGTCTTGTTTTTGGGCAGAAAGATAAGTTATGTAAACACTCCAAGAATTTTGTGCAAAAATAACCTATAGTAGAGAAGGCAATGGAACAATGAAACACATTTTAAATACTCTGGTGAAAACCTCTCAGTTTGAAAAACTCAAAAGAATTGCAGGTAACCAATTCCCAAGTATAAGCTACACGTACACATCATATACATATGCCCCAAACTGGCCACATCGTTAAGTACAGATTCTTATGGTAAAGGCATAAAGCGAGACACAAGGAAAAGCATTTGAAAGAATGATCTGAGCGTGCATAAAACCTTTTACCACAATATAATAAAATCATGGTAAGCACAACTCGGAACAAATAAGTTTGTTTCTCTTTGATGCTTTGATGATATATTTTTTCCTTCTCAAAAAATAAATGCATGAAGCAGATGGTATCAAATCCAACTATCATATTATATTCAAGTGTATCCATCCTGTAATGCATAGACGTTACTTTTTTGTGATCCAAATAAAAATCACAACACCAAATATTCTATTAAGAGCAGTAGAAATCTATTTCTTCCAAGAAAAATGAGCGCATAAAAATATTAAGAACTAAGCAACTTCTGCAAGGCCAAGGAGAACAAAAACAGAAGTAGAGCCAAGTACAGAGGTACTCACCAGTAAGATTCTCTTGAAGCCATTTTGAGTTCTTTGGGATATGACTATCCCACCACCAAGAGTACTTGCGCCTGGAGTCCGAATGTTTCAAGGTTGCCATGACTCCAGCAAAGAACAAGAAAACTACTGGATTTATCCTTGGAATTTTATACCAGTAATTGAAATGATGGATCCCAGGCCAGTATCAAACTTCAAATTGCTCAACTACCAAGCCCCTATAGGAAAAGAGAACAGATTAAGAAGAAAGCAGACAAAACCAATTTTGGGTGTACAGGATCAAGGCCTAGAAATGAAAATCATGTGAAATGGACATTGAAGTTTATTACATCATTGCAAAATACCTGTTTTATGCCTCTGGGGTCTGCCAAGCACAAACCAGAGGTGCAGCTCCAATTACTTTTCAACTTAAAAGTTTCAATGCCTGTGCATCAAAAGCAACCAGAACAGGAGAAGGAAGGGAAGGACTGACTGAGAATCAGGTCTCATACATTACAAACTGCGCTATAAGCCAGAAATATCTCAAAAATATGAAAGAATTCTCAATTTTGTTAGACAAGTATATCTCATAAAGATTAACTACTGTGCACATCATAATTTAACAGTATGTTCCCACGATTCACCAATTGACAAGATATATCAAATTTATACAAGAAAGGGAACATTCTAACTTCTAAGCAACCCCTAATTCTGATTAAGGCTTCATTAATAGACTTGTCAAGTAGCAAAATGAAAATGGAGAAATTTTCATTAACTCTTAACTACCAAGATTCTTTTGTTCTGATAAGTAGACTCCTAATCGACAAGATTTACAAACCCCAACATGACAATCACTTATTTTAAGCAAATGGGCACGAGTAAAACCACATAAAAATTCAATCTTTTTATGATTTGAATAAAAAACAAACCAGAAGAACAAAATCTGGAAGCAAAAACTGTTTTAAAAAGTGTCATTGGTACCCACAACATCAAAATACAAAGCAGCGTTCACATCAAGAACACGGGCCCAATAAAGTGGAACAAATGATCCTCAATAAACAAGCAAAATAATTGGATCTTTAAAACAAAACCAAATTCAGAAAAGTTACCCAAGAACACAGAAATCTGAATGAACACCAGAAGCCTAATTAGCAGCTGTGATTGTCAAAACCAACTCAGCTGCTTCATTTTCTCTCACCCCATTTCCTTTCTTGCTCTCCCTTTCTCATTTACACACACACACACACTTTATCCTCTAGTTGGTACTGTGTCAATGACCCAATGTGACAATCTGTAAACAATTGCACCTTTGAATATAGGTTCAACTAGACACTGTGTATAACATATGTATAATCTTAGGATATAGGAGTACAAATTACATACATATATGTATTCTTGTAATGGTGGTAAGTTGCTAGTTGGGGGGAGGGGTTCAGGGGAGTGGTGGGGTTAAAAAAAATGACGTTGTGAAATGGAGTAAATGTTGTATCATAAAAAGGAAGTAATGATCTTTATCAATTTGTTTTCTTTAAAAAAGATTTTATTTGTTGAGATATTGTCGCCACTTTATAGGGTAATGCAACTCTTGTATACTCATGACCAAGAATGGGAGTACTTAATTTTTGGACTAATATATCCTTTGCTTGGGATCTTAAAAATGTTCTTTCTTGGGTCTCATTCCATATTGTTATAATTTGTTTTCATTAATTTAGTCAAAATTAAAATCTCTTGAGATTATGAGAACCTCTTTTTATGTGGAAGAAGCAAATCAGACCTTCTCTTTATTCTTAGCATTTTTATAAATGATACTCCGTATATTTGTTTAATTTTTAACACAAAGAACAAAGATTTTCTCAAGTTAAAATTATTCCTTGTTTTGCTAAACCAACTTGGGAGCTTGATTCTTGTAGAATTTTAGCATTTGTTTGAGTGATAGTAGATAACAAAGAATTCGCCTAAACAGAATTTTATTGCTAAATGTTCTAACTCATACAAGATTTAGCAACGGCAAGTTCTTAGGAACAACGACTGAAGTAATTAGTTTATGTTCTCTTTTATTATTGAAAATAGTATTTTTATTTTTCAAATTTTTAAGAAAGGCATTAATTAGAAGTGGAAGAAGAAATTCTAGTCGTATAAAATTATATTGTAGATTTTATGTACTGACTACATATAATCTTTTCCGAATAAGGTGGGTTCATATCCTAACGTTCTAGTTTTGATTACTGTAAATCATATTTATATGAGGATTTTAAAGCTACTTCAACTGAAAAGCATAATTTTAGGAACATGCTAATGCTATTGATTAATTGATTTAAAATTTTAAAGCTGCTAAAAAGTGAAAAGTGAGGGATGGAGGCTTTTGCAGGAGTAACAACTCACCCCACACAATTCTTTAAGGAAAATTTGATCTTTGGTCCGACAATTTCTCCTTTAGTTTTCTTGTAACATTCCATTAATTTATATAATTTTTTTTACACAAAATTGGTGTTATTTTTGTATTTTACACAGTTTCTCTTCTTTTTTTCTTTTTTCTTTTTTGGTTATTTGATGCAGATTCAGTTTTGATGGGATCTTCTTTTGTTTAGCTTAAAGCATATGCATGCGTGAAAGCTTCGCTGGCTTATCAAATACTTAAAGCAAAAACAGATATGACGTTAACTTCATTTTCTTGCCAACTTCTACAAACAATTTCTCCACCAAGTTGTTAATTATTATCACGATTAAGCAAATCAATGTTATATTATTACCACATTGTATTTGTTAATTTATACTTCTGTTGTTCCAATATATGTGTTCAGATAAGAAAATAGTTTAACATTTAAAAAAATTTAAAAATTATTTAATAGGTGTTGAACTTCTTATATTGTAGAAAGAATCTCACAAACTTTCCTCGATATTTCGACTTGTAAAAACATATATTGCTTATGGTTTCAAGAATTACACAATCAGCATTATTTCATATTTAAAGTAGCAAAATCATATTATAACCTACAAATGGTCAAACCTGCCTTTACGTGCTAATGTTTTTCTTTTGTGTAGTTAGTATATTCTTATATTTTATTGGATCATAGATATATCCATATTTTCCTCTATTCAGCTTCTTCAAATACTCCTTAAAAGGAAATTCAAAATAAACAAAGAAATAAGACTAAGATAAAGTTTAAAAGGGATTAGGGAAAAAATAATCATTTTATTAAGGAATTCGGTTTTATTTTATTATATCCATCATTATTTATGTGGGAATATATTTTTGATGAGTTGATAGGCATAAAACAATTAAAATTCAATGAATCCAAGGGTAGAAGTTTTACATAAATTAAGCTAGTTTGTCATAGACAAACTTGTCCATTTGTGGATTATACTTGTGTTTCAAAGAATACGAAAGAATAGATGTATGTGAAATATTTAAATGATCCAGAAAAAGAAAAAAAAAAAAGAGACTATAGGGGATGTATATATATATATTAGAAGTAGAAACCTCGTGAGAGGTTTATGTAATTCTCCCGCATCTATGTTATTAATACGTAAGGTTAATTATTGACGGTATACTGTATTTCATGGCTTGACACCTTTTAAAAAAATGGGAAAATGATTACTAATAAATATCCAAGTATCACTTTATCCCATTGTATAGATGACTACTTGTGTCGTGAGACGTCTAACTTTTTTTTTTTTTTACCAAGTATTTAAATCACACATGACTTGCTCTGATTCGTAAAACAAATTCATCTTTTAATTTCTCAGAAATGAGATCTATTAATCTGTCTAATTTCTCCTTTAAAACAATATTCAAGATTCTATCAATGAGATTAAATCCTATGTTTCTTGTGATGATATTAGAGAACCAAAGTGAGTTTATAAAAGGTAGAGCCATCACAGAAAATGCGCTAATAGCACAAGAAATTGTTCAAGGAATAGCTCTGCCAATAAAGATGGTAATATGGTTATAAAACTGAATATGGCAAAGGATTATGACAGACTGTCATGGTCTTTTCTTACTTCTGTACTAAGAAGATTTGGGTTCAATGAAGTGTGGATAGATATGACATGGAGGTTGGTCTCGTATGTATGGTACTCAATCATTATAAATGGAACTAGAAAGGGATTCTTCACATCTTTCACACGGACTCAACCAAGGCGACCCTCTATCTCCTTCATTATTTGTATTGGCTGCTGAAGTTCTTTCTACTATGCTCAATAACCTTCAATATGAATGTAACTTTACTTCTTTCTCTATGAGTTCTAGGGGCTCTCAGGTGAGTCATCTATCGTATGTAGATGACATTGTGATCTTTACAGCTAGTTGCACTAAATCAATAAGAACGGTCATGAAAGTGGTGAAGAAATACGAGGCAACATCAGGACAGTTGGTCAACCAAGATAAAAGCTTTTTCTTAACACATCCTAAGGCATCACTATCCAGAATAAACAGAATGAGAAATGCTACAGGATTCTTGAATAAAGAATTCTCATTTGTTTATCTGGGATATCCTATATTTGTGGGAAGGAAGAGGATAGTCTACATTGATGGATTAGTTTCTAAGATATCAAAAAGACTCAATGGATGGCAAGGAAAGATGGTGTCATATGGGGGTAACTTTAGTTAAACATGTTTTGCAGGCAATTCAAATATACACACTTGCAGTTATGAATCCGCCAAAAGCTACTTACAAAATATTGGAAAAATACTTTGCGCGAGCTTCCAATGACAAGTCCAAATATCATTGTAGTTCTTGGGGTAACTTGTACTATCCCAAAGAGGAGGGTGGCATTGGAATCAGATGCCTGCAAGACATTGAAGACACATTTACAATCAAGAGATAGTAGAATTTCAGAACTCAACAAAACCTATGGACTAACTTTCTTAGAGCAAAGTACTGCTCTAGAGGACATCCAATGGCACTTAAAGGAGCAACCAAACAATCACACATATGGAGAGATACGATGAATATAAGAGGGAAAGCAGATTCCAACATATGCTGGATGATTAACAAAGGAGATTGTAGCTTTTGGTAGGACAATTGGCAAAGGACCATTGGCTAACACATATCCAATAAACTCTAGATCTGCCAAGCTAACAGTAAAGGAGTTTATGGAAGATGGAATCTACAGAAATTGAGGGAAGCACTGCCAGACAACATGGTTTAACAGGTCCAAACAGTGAATATTGGACATCAAACCAAGAAAGACTATGCAATATGAGAACCTGCAGCAAATATAAATTTCTCTAATGCCTCAGCTTGGCAGATCACTAAGAGAAGGAGACCGGTAAACTTCATGCTCTCAAAGGTGTGGAACAGGAATATCCCCACTAAGATCTCATTCTTAGCTTAGAAATTATTTCAAAAAAAACTTCTATTTCAGAAAATTTTTCTCAAACTTGAAAACTAAATGGTATCAAGGTGCGTATGTTGTTTAGTACCCGAATGTGAGACTATACATCATAAATTTGTAAAAAGTCAGTCTGCTGCTTACCTTTGGAGAAAAATTTGGTGATCCATTGGAGGTTAATGGTCAAGTGAACACTATTAGAAGTTCAACAACTAAATGGTGGGGTGTTAGGCCAAAAAATGATGTTCACAAATACCTTCGACAGAATACTCTTATTGTAATTATATAGGAATTGTGGAAAAGTTGGTGTGCATGTAAATATGGGGCTCAGAAGAAGTTTTTGTATACTAACATGGAACATAATATTTATTGGAATATCAAAGCAGCTTTGGGAATTACTTTCCCCAATTTTGATTTAACATGGCCTCGGGTCAAACTTTGTGAAGACATCGAGAAACTCAAACTTGCTCAAAAAATTATCCCAGTAACTTGGAAACTCCCGGAATAAGGGAGTGTTAAAATGAACACTGATGGAAGCTATATGGAAGGAAAAAACAAAGCAGGAATTGGTGGTATTTTAAGAAACGCAGTTGGACATCTTATCGTGGCTTTCTGTATACCTGTACACTGTAGCAGCAACATCATGGCAAAAGCTTTGGCGGCAAAAGCTGGGATATAGTTATGTCTGCGCCAAGGCTTTAATACTTTTGAGCTATAATTAGATTCTATGCTAATTATGGATATGTTGCAAAACAAGAAAACATAGAATGCTAAGATGAGAAAGATCATTGAGGATACAACACAAATTTTAGATCAAGATCGAGTAAGGATCTCACATTGTTACAGGGAAGCAAATCAAGTAGCCGATGCCTTGGCGAAGCATGCTATAACATTGGAGAATGCTAATTTCTTTGACAGCTTCCAACAGCTACCTCAAGCAGTAAAGGGACCCTTCCAACTTGATAAATGTCAATTACCAAGTTTCATAAATATATTTGATAAGGTTAATGTTTTTGTAAGTTGAATGTGATTAGAACTCCAATCATATGAGTCATTTTGTTCATAGGCTCCCTATTTTTTGAAGAATGATCTGGTACACCATTCTTGTGTTGTATTTTGTTGTAACTACGAGGTTTTTGGCCTAGTCCTCCTCTTTTTACATGATGTACACAGCACCTACCCTGCAACATGCAGGGTAGTATTTACCCAAAAAAAAAAAAGACTGTCAACTTTTTTATTTTGTTAAGATAAGCTATGAATATTAATCAGCCGTACTTTATCTTTTTTCACCTTGAGAGTTATATTGGGAAAAAAAGAAGGGAAAATTATATATGAGATTAACTTCGATTTGTTTTTCCAACATGATAATTTTATATATTTTGACTTAAACTGTGACACAGTTTCAATTAATCATAATGGAAAACTTTGTACCGACGTTAATTTGGCTGGAGTGGTTGGTCTTTGACTTTCTGGCTTAGCTACATTTGAAAAATGAAGTTGCAGCAGTTTGCAATTAATTAAATTAACGACATTTCATTATGGCTAAAGCCCTAATTAAATGGCTTTCTATCTACTAGAAGGTCATATAATCAAAGTTTCAGTACTTTCCCATAGCCTGAAAAAATTAATTAATTTAATGGAGTAATACGTGATAATATCACTAATTTGTAGCTTGTTCGGGCTGAGTATTAGGTAAATGTAAATTTATTCTCTTATAGTGAAAAAGCAAATTTATATTCACTATACAGATTTAAGAAACCTGATATGATAAAAATCAAACCGTAGATAATTAAATTCTGTATACTATTACCCTACTGAATATAAGTTAACATTAAGCTCGTACGGTTCAGATAAGTACATAGGTAGAGTACAGGGTCGAATATATAACCACACGATAATAGGTGCAAATATGCTCGCTAACAAGGAATATAATTGATTTAAAGAATGTTAATATTCTCTTGTACTTTAAAAGTGTGTATAGTTGCTTACTTTTGTGGTTTAGATTTCCTACTAGTACATGCATCTCTCTTGTATAAATACTCGTACACATATAATGATAAATTTCGTTTGACTTTCACATGGTATCAAAGCTTTAGATGTCTCTTGCGAAACTCTAGTACCACCGCTCATCTTCTTCTTCCTTCGTCATGTCGGAAACCTTAGGAGCTGACGTCAAAACACTGTCATCGGTGCTTGGATTACTGCTTCAGGCACACCACCATTGCCTCCTGTTGCGGAAGGTCATGGGTTAACTAGCACACAATCACACACAAAGCAAATAGAGAAGAAAAATCAACACAAGGATTTAACGAGCTTCGGATAAGCCTAATCCTTGGGGCAGAAGCAGAAAGAGTTTTTCACTATGAATGAGAAGGAAAGCACAATACAATTGATAGAATCCCCAACTATAACCCCTATATATAGATCCCAACTAGTCCCCAACATATAAGAGAAAGGTTTTCCAATTTGACAAGGACTATAGGTTTTCCTTTTCCAAATCTATTAGGATAATGGGCTTTCCTAAACCTATAAAGATTATGGGTTTCCTAAAAATACAAGAAAATAATTCAAGCCACAAAATAACAAATCTTCCCCTTGTCTTGAATTCTCTTCATTAACAGGAACAATGTCTCTCTACCTTGCCCTCAGCACTCAAGAAGGCTCTACCCATTGTCACACACATCAATCAAGTCTAGGCAACGCCTAAGCTTGTTATGAGACTCAATCTCTTTAGCCATAGCACTAATCCATCGATTTGGTTCTGTACTCTAGATAGCTTCTGGATGGATATAACACTCAAATGCATTAACGGTCTCTGCAACTGCCAAAGCAAATCCCACAGGATTTGTATATCCAAGAAGATTCCCATGAACTACGTTTGCAAACCTTTGTGGCCGGTTGATCACTCTCTTCTCTCTGTCTGTTGCAATGCTATATGGTTGTTGTTGTGCAGGTGCATCAAAAATATCATCTTGATCAATATTTTGCACCTCTTCCACTTCCTTTACCTTAGAACTACTGGGCTGAGCTAGTGGAGATTTAATTTCTAGCTCTATGCAGTCACTGATACCATGATCTGTTTTCGCTATCGCCTTCTCCCTCTAACTGTCCAGTGAGGCAGATTCATTGAATGTTACATCCCTACTGATAATTAGCCCTAGAGTCTTTTGATTTGTGTACCACAACCTATAACCTTTCACTCCAGTTGCATACCCCTAGAAATATGCACTTCTTTGCCCTCGGTTCAAGTTTTTCATCTCACATGAGCATAAGCAGGACAACCAAATATCCTTAAATTTGAATAATCATCATAAATTATTGAACTCAAAATTACAAAATTCTAACCCATTATCAGTTTGAAGACGCTTAACTTTTCTTTCCATCTGCCTCTCAATCATCGTCTTCCATTTAACAAATGTTGGAAATGCCTCATCTTTTATTTTCAAAAAATACACCCACACCATCCTTGAGTAATCATCAATTAAAGTCATAAAATACCTGGCACCACTCTTGGAGGGAACTCTGTTTGGACCCCACAAGTCTGAATGTATATAATCTAACTTGTATCTAGTCTTGTGCTCGACCTTCTTGCTGAACTTTACCCTTGTCTGTTACTAAACACACAATGCTCACAAAAATTCAAAACTTGAATTTTGTACCCATTCAGCAAATTCTGCTTACTCAACAAAGACAATCCCTTATCACTCATATGGCCAAGTCGCAAGTGCCATAACTGAGACTGATTCATATCACTTTTCCCAGAAGCTACAACAGCTTCCCTTTCAACTACACTAGCCTGAAGATGATATAATTTAGAATGCAGTTTACCCTTCATGAGAACCATGGAGTCTTTACACACTTTAAGTATTCCATTCTCGGAGTGAAATTTATACCCTTGATCATCCAAAGTCAAAAGAGAAATTAAATTTCTCTTTATCCGAGGAATATGCCAACACTCAATGTTTCTGATAATTCCATTAAACATTCTCAATTTGATGTTACCAATCCCCTCTACTGGTAATGGATTATCATCTCCCATGTAGACAGTCCCACTCATTTGCTTGTAAGTTTCAAACCAATTCTTGTGTGGACACATGTGGAAAGTAGCACCAGAATCAAGAACCCAAGAATTCTGCCCATGACTAGAACTCACATTGCAGACTTTCCCTACATAGTCACTATCATCAGAGTTATTACCAGTGTCAACAATATTTGCCGAATTATCTATTTTCTGCTTCCCTCTTTTCTCTTTCAGCTTAGGACAATCTCTCTTGTAGTGACCTTACTTCCTGCACTCATAACAATTTTACTTCCTTGCTCTAGACTTTGATCTTGCAGTTGACTTTTTCCTGTTAAAGTCATTTTGTTGTGTTCTTTCTCTAATCACAAGACCCTCGCCCTCAATTCTACTGTCTGGAAAGCCCTTTTTCAATTATTTAGATTTTAGTGCATTACTAACATCTTTCAGTGAAATGCTGTCTTTCCTATATAGCAGCGTATTGACAAAAGTATCTCATAAGACGATGGTAAAGAACATAACACAATCAAGGCATGATCCTCACTCTCAATTTTGATATCCATATTCTTCAAGTTCATTATAATTGAATTAAACTCATCAAGGTGAATTTTAACAGATGTACCTTCGTTCATACGGAGATTCTATAACCTCTTTTTCAAGTAGATGTGGTTTGATAGCGATTTCTTAGAATACAGATCTTCCAGCTTCTTCCATGTTGCTGCTGCAGAAGTTTCTTCAGCAATTTCCCGAAGAACACTATCTGTATCGTTCATGAAAATCGCTTTCAAAGTCCTCTCCTTCAGGTCTCCCTATTGGCACGTGAGTTATCCGTGCGGATATGAGATATTGCTACTATTGGTACGTGAATTGTCTGTGCTGTTATGAGGTACTGTTACTGCTAGCACGTGAGTTGTCCGTGCAGATATGAGATATTGTCACTCTCTTAGCACGTGAGTTGTCCGTGCAGATATGAGGTAATAATGGTATTGGCACGTGAGTTGCCCCTGCTTATGTGATTTGTAATGTTGGCACAAGATGCCAAGTAATTAGGGTTTGTGATGTGGGACCTGTGATTGTGATTATGAGGTGTGGTACCTCGGGAAAATTCTTGTATAAAACTTGTGTGAGAGCAGTTGTTCTACTGGGTTGTTACATGTTTTCCCTTACTTGGTTTCATCGGACTTTAACTGTATTCTGCTTAGTTTACCGCTTATTACTTGTTGTTCCTGGTTGATAATTGTTGCTTCTAGTTTTCTATTACAATTATTGTTTTCTTATTCTTATCATGCTTAGCTTTATATTGATATTGTTCCTTGTTAGTTTCATATTCATACTTGTACATGTTATTATGTCTAGTATGTGTCTTGACTGTTCCTCGTCAATACTCCACCGAGGTTAGTCTTGATACTTACTGGATGCTGCTGTGGTGTACTCATGCTACGCTTTCTGTACATTTTCGTGCAGATCCAAGTACTTCGAAGCACACTGGTCATTAGTTAGCTGATTTTGAGTTGCGGCAGAGACTTCAAGTATACCTGCCATCGCGTTCGCAGGCCTCAAAGTCACCTTCTAAAATTTTACTTTGTACTGTTTATTTCTATTCCGAAATAGTTGTTACTAGAGATTTCCTAGCGAACTCAGTAGAGCTTATGACTTGTACTACCAGTTTTGAGATATTGTATATCTATTGATGGTTGTTGGCTTTGTATAGAAATTTCTGGTTCATGTTAAATAGTTGATTCGTATAAATCTGTTAAATAACTCTTTATGTGTTAGGCTTACCTAGTCCTAAGAATTAGGTGCCATCACGACTCCTGAGGAGGAATTTGGATCGTGACAAGCATTAGTATTAGAACTATCAATAACAACATCAGTAGGAGGTTCGTTAAACAAAACGTAATCAACTTCTAATTGTTCAAAGAAAATTAAAAGTTTCTAGGACCAACACTTGTAATTGTTTCCATCTAAAGGCTCAAGCTTTGATAGATTTGGAAGTGTTTTGTTCAAAGTGGTAGCCAATATTCAATATTATATGTGAAAGTCGCTTTCAATTGTAAGAAGAATTAGTAGATAATTTTAACCAAGAACAAGAAGGAAACAAGAACAATTTATCAAAAAATACCATGTCGTGGCAAACCACTACCTTGAAAGCAATTTTCACAAGACTGGGTGCAAATCGTTAAGACTAGCTACTCCCCAAGTTTCCACAGCACCTCCAATCACGTGCATTCGTGGCTGAAAGTTTGGAATTTACAAAAAATAATTGCCCCGGAAGAAGAGATGATGAAGGTATTTTCTATATTTTAAAACTTCACAAAAACAACTCCTAATATAGATAAAACGCTAGAGCTGTTACAAGAAGGAAAATTAAATTGGGGGTTATGAAAATAGAAGAGCTGTTACAGAATTCAAGTGGGAGTTACAAGAATTCAAGTAGCAGTTACAACAATTTGAAGCATAGTTGTTACAAGTAATAAATCAGACGTTACATAATTGAATTCAAAGAGAATGAATTTGGACATATTTTGTAAGCATATATTTGGACACTTTTCTGGTAAGCTCAAAAAATTTATTATCAAAACCAAATTTGGATTAGGCCTCACGTATATCTCGCACGCAGGGGAGGGAGGAAATCGATCCGTTTTGCCTTCAAGACCAATTTCTCATGTGCGCGAGCAAGCCCAACAAAGAGGAATTCAATATAAAGAGAAAAAAAAAAAATTCACAATAGATTGGGACACTTTGTCTTTCAGAAAAGACAAAGAAGTAAAGAAGAAAAAAGACTACAAAATTTTTTTGACTTTGCATTACTAATTATAAATAATACCAACATATACACACATATATATAGATAGATAATAGAATTTTTTTTATAAATATACAATTATATTATGTTTGAAATTATTGCAACAAAATAATAGAGGATACAGTGGTTATCAGAATACATGCATGGACTAAAAAGTTGCAATCAAACTTTATAGCAAAGTGAAAAATAGGAAAATGGTCAAAGAAACAGTATTAGCGCATGGTCTTGGAAGAATGGGCATAGGCAAATTATTGGAGAGTTCTGATTTTGGATTACATTAGAAAACCTTTTTGATCAATGTGGACCAAAGAAAGATGGCACCGCCATCGCTTCTGTCGTCACCACTTTTTAACTAAAATTCTATAATGTTACAAAATTAATATTTGGAGAAAGAATTCGCATTTTGGTTTTTTCATTTTGAGATCCTGCGTACAGTCAAAAATAATGAGCTACCAGCAAATGCACAAAGTAGCATTTGGCATATCAATTTGGAAGAATGGGAGGGTGTAAGTAGGGACTTTTGATGTTGATGGAAATTGACCTTTCTTCTTATAAATACTATTAAAAGCTTTTGCCTACTTTCCCCAACATTAATAATTAGCTTTTCAAGAATGAATAATGAGTTACAGAAAGGGTAGCAATGAAATATTTTTCCTACCAAACTTTTCCTTCTCAAGAAAGGCATGTATGAAGTAATGTTCAACTTCATTTTAAATATGCCCCAAAATCTTAATGGACCTTATTAAATACTGCACATTTTATCAAAGTTTAAGTTCTTTTCTCTCTTTCGAAAGCACATGTAGGGTCTCATACGTAAAATAAGTAACAAGATTTAGTTGATGGGATCAAACGTTGTAAGCATAATAATTGGGGGGAAAAAGACAAAATAATGCGTGCTAGGAGAAAAAACAACCCTTAGACTGATGTAACTTTTAGGATGGGTGTTTTGGCAGTTTAGATTGGATATAAAAATTTCGATTTGAATTTTCGATCTATAAATTGAAGAAATTACAATTCAAATCCAATCTAAATAGCTCGGACTGGATTGCATTTTTTAAATTCGATATTGGATTAATCGATTTAGATATTTGAATTTTCGATTTTGAGCCTATAAGTAAAACTTCTTTTTTATCTTACAAAAGTTGACATACAAATAAAATATTCATGTCAAATTGCCTTAATAATTCCTCATTCTCACCGCAATCATCCAAATAAAAGATTCGTATAAGCGGTGAAACCATTATCAAGGAAATGCAATATAAGCATTAATATGTCCTAATGATTTAACAAGTCAAACATAGTAAAATTACGTTCAAACAGAAAGTATTATAACAACAACTTAGTAATTAGTATTGAATGTATGCGGTAATGTCTAATGTGTAGGATATCGAAATTATAAGTATTGACCATATAGGTAATATAGGCTAATGTCTAATGGGTAAGACTAATACAAGATATAAAATTTTTAGATTTTGGATATTCAAAAATTTATTATCTCTAATCCAAAATCCAAAAAATTTAAAAATTATATCCAAAAGTAAATTCGTAATTTGAAAATTCAAATAAAAAATTTTAAAAAGTTTAAATTTTAGTTTGGATTTCGGGTCTGCCCAAACTATGACCACTTGTAGTAGTCCACGTCTGCTTTACCCTATCTCTCTATGTAATAAATATTTGTTAAAGAAACTGCCATATGTTATCTCTCTAGCTCTTTTTTGAAATTTCTTAAAGCTAGTTTATCTTGTGCAGTCTAAAGATATTTGTAATCTTCTTCTATGAATTATGAATAGGGAAAAATAAGGTAAGACAGTGGAAAAATGCCACGACAAACTAGGAAAGAGCATTGAAACAAACACTGCGAAACATCCAAATATTCGACTTAAACGTACAACAAATTAGTGACCTAACAAAGTAAACATTAATAAAGAAAGATGATTGCAAACAATACGATCAAAAAGAAAAAAAAAACTACCAAAGTGATTAGTGCCAAAGCACCAACAGTCTTGGTTAACATATAACTTTCATTCTTGTTCAAGTAGTAATTGGTTTGTGATTAATGACACGTGCAGGTAATCATCATTCTTAAATCTTAACGTTGATCCAGATTATTGTATCAATTAGTAAAATGGCTAAAAAATTTTTAGTGCATGCGAAAGATAAAGTATGAACTTTTGGCATGCCAAAAATATTCATGGCCAAATTGGGGTCCAATGGCACATGTCCTCATTGACTGCTCCCATTAGATAGCCAACACTGGTTCTGTACTATTTTTGAATGAGATCTGGAGTAAATAGTACTGGATATCACACTAACAGCCAAACACAAAAGGGGAGGGGTGAATTGTGGCCAATTAAAACTTGGTTGACTAATGTGAGTAATAGTCGATTCCTTTTCTCTTAAGACTTAGAACTTGGCAGAAAATAAATACGTAGAAATAAATAAATAGTGAAGGCTCAGAGTTTTTATACCGGTTTGAGTACCGTTGTGGTACCTACATCCAGTTCCTTTGGGTCACAAGGGTTCTCTTAGATCTTCAATATGCAAACAGTTACAAAGGTTGTGGTTTTTGTTCGTTCACCACTATAGAAGTTTAGTTATGATGGTTCTCAATGCTTGATACAACTTCTTGACTGTTTTCTAACTCCTCCAATCTTTTGTGATAGTGGTAAACTCAAGAATACAGTATTTGTACTAAGAACTAGAAAGGTGTATTTGTATATGGAGTTCTTCTTGTCGTCAGAGTCGCTACAAATCTTGAGCAGACAGACCATTGATTGAGGTAAGGAATATTCTAATAGATTTGACCCAAGGGTTGCCTCTGAATCTAGTTCACAAAAGAAGGCTGGATTCAATTCTTGGATATGCCCTTCTTTCATTGTATTTTCCTGATTTTCAGGAGCAATCATCGTCCTGCAATTAATTGATCCACAATCACTCTAACTTCCATTTTGCTTGTTGTCTAAATTTGAGTTCTGTCAATCATGATCTTCTGATTTCTTTCTCCACAGATTTTCCTTTATTCTCAAACTTGATTGCTCATCCTTATCTTGATTGATTTGCTCTAGCCTTTGCTTAATTAGACACTTGCTTGATTTCTTTCCTTATGTCAACTTTAGCATTTGCATTTCTTTCCTTCCAAGTTCCTATGTTCCTGCATACATTAGGATTGGTTAGATATTTGCTATTGTCATCATTGAAACTTAAAGTGTAACAATCTCCCCCTTTTTGATGATGACAATTAAAAGGAGTAATAAAGGATATGACACTTCCCTTTATGTGATGCTCCCCCTGAGTTTGTGCTCTCCTGGACTTTGATGCGTTGATGCTCCCTAATTTTCTCCCCCTTTGACGTAGCTCAAAAAGGAAAGAACTATGCAATGCAGGGAATTAGGCAAGTAATATGTAACATGCAGAAGAAAATATATGATAGCAGATAGGAAAGCAAGTCCTATGCCTTCAGCTGAGGCATAGTAGTAAATTGGTTCTTACAGACCAAAAGCAAAATTAACAGTACCAAAAAAATATTTTATCCTACACACAGTAGGCCTTAATTCCTCCCTAAAAAATATTTCAGGGTATTGATCACTTTGGTGCAGAAAGAGTCATAGTTGGTTTCAACTTCTTTGATGAGCTTGTCCATCTTCTCGGTCATGGAGTTGAAAGCCCTGATCCCTTGTCTCTTAGTGGCTCCCATGTCCATCCTGAGTTTAGCCACATCTATACCTGTTTCCTTGGTGACATCTTTTATCTTCTCCACTTGTTCTTTCATGGTTGTGAGCATGTTCTTCAGGCCTTCCAAACCCTGCTGAATTTGTTGTAAGTTGCTGGGATTAGGCGACTGAGTCTCTGTTGGTTCAGTAGGTGGCTCAGCTTGCACTGGAGTATCCCAATTTTAGCATGCCTTATCCCGCCATCTTCAACCAAGGTGTAACCCATCATAACAAAGGTTGTCTTATCATAAGTACTGGAGACGATTTTGGGAGAGAAAGGTGCCACATCAACCTTTATTACTTCGAGAATATAAGAGATAGGCAGACCATAGGGTAGACATGAGGCAGAGGATGAAACTTCACTAATACTTTCTAGTATGTACTGGCGAACCCACACAAATCAATCAAGTATGTTGTTTTTCGCAAGACAATACAAAACAAGAGATCCCTAGTGGTTAAGGAGCTAAAAGAACCAGTCTTGCGAAGGAGGGTGATATCAATCATTTGAGCTAACACACGATGTTCAAACTTTAAATTTTTGGACCAATATTAGGAGGATTTCCAAACAATATTGCTTTTGCCTCATCTAGAAACACTTCAAAATCTTTAGGCTAGGAATTTTGAACAAACACATCACAACCATGAAACTTAGTAGAAGAAATTTTTTTAAATAGATACGCATCAATCACAATACGAGTGTCTAAAATCATTTACTTCATATTGTCTTTATCATTCACAAAAAGATTTGAATAGAACATCCTCATAGGTTCCCAATAGTGTCAAATAGAGGTGAAAGGCATTGAAAGTCAAAAATAGAGATAACATCACAATGAAAATCTTTCATAAGAGAGAGACTTACAGGACTCCCATATGCCATAGATTTTGACTTGTAGGATTCAAACCTAAATTTTTCGGTAGGACCATAGAAATTCATCTTGTCCTCAGGCCCAAACTTAGTACTTTTAACTTTTCCTTTTTTGCATGCAGGCCTGTGAGATTTTGATCCATATCTATTTTTCTGGCTCTTTTTTGGCTTAGCACTTGATCTTCTGAAGAGTCACTACTCTCATTGTCAGTTTTGAGAGGATCAGAGTCAAGGGATGACTCAAGATCAATGACTTCTTCAAGGGTATGAGTCTTTTGAAAACGTCGGCTACGTTGTGTGACTGTTGAGGAGGAGAGGTTTTTCTGCTTTGCCATGATAGAGAGGTTTGGTGTGGGATGAAAGAAGATGGAAGAAGGGAATTCTTAAGGAGCCACTGGGGAGTGTGAGGGGTTGTATTAGTTGGAGGGAAAATGTGGGAACATAATGAAGTGACTGTGCTGAGGAGTTTTTCAGCGGCACATAAGGTAAGTAATAATTATGGTCATATCGGCAATTAATGAAAGCAATCACTTATCAAACATTATTAAAAAGGAAATACAATATTTTTGCAATCTTAAGGAAAAAATAAATCTTTATATGAGACAGGCATAATTCTAATTTGACTGTGCAATGAACAGAAGCACTCTTCTAAAAGAGATTTCGTGAAAATATCAGTAAGTTAAAACTCAGTATTAATAAATTCTAACACTATCACCTTTAGCAACATGATCACGAATAAAATGATGATTAATTTCTATATGCTTTGCCTTAGAATGATGCACAGAATTTTTTGACAAGCAAATAACACTAGTATTATCACAATGAATGGAAGTGGAAGTAAAGTGAAACCGTAATCTAAAAGTTGATACATAATCTAGATAACTTAAGTGCAACAACTTCCAACAACTAAATATTCAGCTTCAATAATCAATAATGCAACACAATTTTGCTTCTTGCTATGCCAAGAAATTAACGCATTTCCCAGCAATTGACATGTTCCACTGGTGTTGTTTCTGTCACTTCTATCACCTGCAAAATCTTCATCTGAAAAGCCTTTTAGATTAAAATTATTAGAATGAGGATACCATAAACCTAATTCGACGGTGACGATAAGATGTCTAATGATACATTTTACCGCAATCAGATGTGATTAATTTGGAGCCGACTGAAACCTTGCACATTTGCATACATTGAATATTATATCTGGTCGACTAGCTATGAGATATAGGAGGGATCCAATCATTCCTCTGTACATAGTATCATCAACACTTTTTCCATCTTTGTCTACTTCCAGAGTCGTTCATGGGCTCATGGGAGTTCTACTTGGCTTTGCATTTTTCATACCAAAATTTTTTATAAGCTCCTTTGTGTATTTGGTTTGGCTAATGGAGATTCCTTTGGGGATGGTTTGATTCGTAGCCCAAGGAAAAACATCATCTTTCTCATCATGCTCATTTCAAATTCTCCTTTCATAATATTTGTATATTTCTCACGTAACATAGAGTTAGAACTTTCAAAAATAATATCATCTACATAGATTTGAATAATAAGATTACCTGAATTTGATCTCTTTATAAACTGAGTTGTACCAATATTACCTCTTTTGAAGCCATGATTTAACAAGAAAGAGCTTAATCTTAGACCTTGAGTCTCTTGCCTTTTATTTCCTTTAGTATTGTTCTATTATTCAGACAATTGTACTAGGGTTTGTTTTATGTTGAGATGTTGTAGTTCTCATGTACTCGATGAAACCAAGTTTTGGGATGGTTTTTGTTAGAGTTTCAGTTACTTACATCATATAATTATGAGATTTTTCTGCTGTTGAGTTTATTAAATCATGTTCCACTCAATTTTTAGTTGTTATGTGATTGTCGGCTTGCCGAGCAAGTGTGTTAGGTTACTTAGGTCTCATGAGTCATGAGTATGTTTAGTAGAGTTTTGCGGATCGGTATGGAGACGTCTGTACTTATCTTCGAGAGGCTACCAAACCGCTAGGAAACTTCACCTTCTTGTATTCTTGTCGTGCGAATTTCTTAATTCTGGAATCTAAACTTCTATTCTTCTATTCTCTGATAGATGGTGAGGACACGTGCAACCGGATCAGACAGATGGCTACCAGTACCACTAGCTAGGACCGTGAGTGGCCGGGGCCACGGTAGAGGCTGAGGTGCGGCTCGTACTGCAGCTAGAGCAGCACCTATGGAGCCACCAGTTGCTCTAGCTGAGGAGCAGATACCAGATGTTGTTGAGCCGGTGGGACCAGCTTAGGCACCGGCCGTGCCTATTGTGATCCCAAGCCTTCAGGAGGTGGAGTTTCATTTACTACTTCTCAACTGACAGGGGCAGCCTATAGATGGTGGGAGGCCTATGAGTTGAGCAGGCCAGCCGACACTGCACCACTTACATGGAATGACTTCTCAGTTCTCTTCTTAGAGAAGTTTGTTCCACAAAATTGCAGAGAGGAACTGCGTAGGCAATTTGAAAAGCTACGCCATGAGGGTATGTTAGTGACTCAGTATGAGATGAGAATTTCAGAGATGGCTCGTCATGGGGTATGGTTGGTTCCCACTGAGAGGGAGAGGATTAGGAAGTTCATTGATGGCCTCAACTATGGTCTACATGTCATCATGACTCGAGAGATTGCGACGGGTGCAAGGTTTGACGAGGTGGTTGATATTGCTAGATGCCTAGAGCTGGTTTGCAGTCAGGAGCATGAGGAGAGGGAGGCCAAGAAGCCTCTTAGTTCAGGTGGTTTCAGCAGTGCCTCATCTGGAGGGTAGTCCCATCACAACAAGGGTCGTCCTTATAGGATCGCTCAAATGGCTCATTCGATTCATCGTAGTGCATCAGCTAGCCATGTTTCATACAGTGCTTGTCCAGGTCAGTCATCTTTCAGTGCCCTCCCAGCTTAGAGTTTATCCCGTGCTCCATCAGTTCATGGTTTGTCTGTACCGGGTTCTTTTAGTGATTATTCTGGTTCTCAGGGTGCGCTTCAGTCCCCGTTGCCATTATCGGATCGAGGTTGCTTTGAGAGTGGAGATTTAGGGAATGTGAGGAGGTATTGTCCCCGTCTTATGGGAGGTTCAGTTCAATAGAGAGGTCAGGCTATGAGTTCCGCTCTGGTTACTTCACCACCCAATCAGCCAGCTGGGGGAGGAACTTAGGTGGTTCGAGGTAGCCCTAGAGGGAGAGGTCGATCAGGTGGTTGTCAGGCTCAATGCTGTGCTTCTCCCACCAGGCCAGAGGCAGTTGCTTCAGATGCCGTGATCACATGCATTGTTTCAGTGTGACACAGGGATGCTTCCATATTATTTGACCATGGTTCCACTTACTCATATGTATCATCGTACTTTGCTCGTTATTTGGATATGCCCCACGATTTCTTAGTTATGCATGTTCATGTATCTACACCGGTGGGTGATCTATTATTGCGGACCGTGTGTATTGATCGTGTGTTGTGCCTATTGGGGGATTAGAGACGAGAATTGATCTCTTACTACATAGTATGGTTGATTTTAATGTGACTTTAGGCATGGTTTGGTTGTCATCATGTCATGCTATTTTGGATTTTCACGCTAATACAATGACGTTGGTGATGTCGGGGTTGCCTAGGATTAAGTGGAGAGCATCCTTGGATTATGTTCCTAGTGGAGTGATTTCATACCTAAAGGCTTGATGGATGGTTGAGAAGGGATGTTTGGCATATTTGGAATTTGTGAGGGATGTTAGTGCTAATACTCCTACTATTGATTCTATTCTGATAGTGCGAGACTTTTTAGGTGTGTTTCCTACAGACCTGCAGGGCATGCCACCCGACAGGGACATTGATTTTGGTATTGACTTGGTGCCGGGTATTCAGCTCATCGCTATTCCTCTGTATCATATGGCTCCAGCAGAGTTGAAGGAATTGAAATAGCAACTTTAGGATCTTCTTGATAAGGGATTCATTAGGCCTAGTGTGTCGCCTTGGGGTGCGCCAGTTCTGTTTGTAAAGAAGAAGGATAGTTCTGTGCAGATCTGTCGTGATTATAGGCAGTTGAATAAAGCTACAATTAAGAACAAGTACCCTTTATCGCGCATTGATGACTTATTTGACCAGCTTTAGGGTGCTAGATTGTTCTCTAAGATTGATTTGAGGTCTGGGTATCACTAGTTGAAGATTCAGGACTCTGATATTCTGAAGACGGCATTCAGGACCTGCTACGGTCACTACAAGTTCCTTGTGATGTCTTTTGGGCTGATCAATGCCCCAACAACATGTATGCATCTGATGAATAGTGTATTCCAACCATATCTTGATTCTTTTGTTATAATATTCATTGATGATATACTGGTGTACACACAGAGCTAGGCGGATCATGAGCAGCATATGAGGATTGTACTCCAGACGTTGAGGGAGAAGAAGCTTTATGCTAAATTCTCCGATTGTGAGTTTTGGCTTGATTCTGTGGCGTTCTTGGGGCATGTGGTGTCCAATGAGGAGATCAAGGTATATCCGAAGAAGATTGAGGCAGTTAAGAGTTGGCCTATGCCGTCTTCAGCTACTGAGATTCAAAGTTTTCTTGGCTTGGCTGGATATTATCGCCGTTTTGTGGAGGGTTTCTCGTCCATTGCTGCACCTTTGACTAGATTGACCTAGAAGGGTGCTCCATTCAGGTGGTCTAATGAGTGCGAGGAGAGCTTTCAGAAGTCAAGACTGCCTTTACCATATCTCCAGTTCTAGTTTTACCTTCAGCATCGACTCCATATACAGTGTATTATGATGATTCTCAAATTGGTATTGGGTGTGTCTTGATGCACGAAGGTAGGGTGATTTCTTATGCTTCATGCCAGTTGAAGCCCCATGAGAATAACTACCCCCTTCATGACTTAGAGTTGCAGCCATTGTTCATGCATTAAAGATTTGGAGGCATTATCTCTAGGGCGTTTCTTGTGAGGTATTTACAGATCATCGATGTCTACAACACTTGTTTTAGCAAAAGGATCTAAATTTGAGGTAGTGGAGATGGTTAGAGATGTAAAAGACTATGATATCACCATTTTATATCATCCCGTGAAAAGACCAACGTAGTGGCTGATGCCTTGAGTAGAAAGGCGGTGAGTATGGGTAGCCTTGCATATATTCCAATTGATGAGAGACCGCTAGCATTAGATGTTCAGGCCTTGGCCAACTAGTTCATGATGTTAGAAATTTCGGAGCCTAGTCGGGTTCTAGCTTGCGTGATTTCTCGGTCTTCTTTGTATAAGCCATCAAAGAGCGTCAGTATGACGACCCCTATTTACTTGTCCTTAAGGACACGGTACAACTCGGTGATGCCAAGGAAGTTTCTGTTGGAGATGATGGGATGTTGCGGATGCATGGTCGGATTTGTGTGCCTATTACGGATGAGTTGCGTGAGTTGATTCTTGAGGAGGCCTACAGTTCGAGGTATTCCATTCCTCCAGGTGCCACAGAGATGTATCAGGACTTGAAGCGGCACTACTAGTGGAGGAGAATAAAGAAAGATATAGTGGAGTATGTGGCTCGGTGCTTGAACAGTCAGCAGGTGAAGTAAGAGCATTAGAGGCCGGACGATTTGCTTCAAAGATTTGCGATTCCTAAGTCGAAATAGGAGCGTGTTACCATGGACTTCGTTGTTGGGCTCCCACAGACTTGAAAGAAATTCGATGTTATTTGGGTGATTGCGGACCCCTTGACTAAGTTCGCACATTTCATTTCGGTTGTGACTACCTATTCTTCAGAGCGGATGGATGAGATATATATCCGCGAGATTGTTCGCCTTCACAGTGTGCCAGTGTCCATTATTTCTGATCGGGGGCACGCAATTCACATCTCAGTTTTAGAGTCTAGAGAGAGCTGGGCACACGGGTTGAGCTGAGCATAATATTCCACCCCCCAGATTGACGGACAGTCTGAGTGCACCATTCAGATATTGGAGGATATGCTACGTGCTTGTGTTATGGATTTCGAGGATTCTTGGGATCAGTTTCTACTGCTTGCTGAGTTTGCCTACAATAACAGCTACCAATCGAGCATTCAGATGGCTTCTTATAAGGCCTTATATTGGAGGCAGTGGCGATCTCTAGTTGGTTGCTTTGAGCCGGAAGAGGCTAGGTTATTGGGTACTGATTTGGTACAGGATGCCTTAGAGAAAGTCAAGCTGATTCCAGATCGGCTTCGTACAACACAGTCTAGGCAGAAGAGTTACGCTGATTGAAAGGTTCGTGATGTTGCATATATGGTGGGAGAGAAGGTATTGCTTAGAGTATTTCCCATGAAGGGTGTGATGAGGTTCGGGAAGAAGGGGAAGTTGAGCCCTCGGTATATTGGCTCTTTTGAGGTGCTTGTGAGGATTCGAGAGGTGGCCTACAAGCTTGCATTGCCACCTAGTCCATCGGGTGTTCACCTAGTGTTTTATGTTTTCATACTCCGGAAGTATTATGGTGATCCATCTCATATTTTGGACTTCAACACGATTCAGTTAGATGGAGATTTGACTTATGATGTGGAGCTGGTAGCCATTTTGGATCGGCAGGTTCGAAAGTTGAGATCAAAGAATATAGCTTCAGTGAAAGTTCACTGGAGAGGCCACCTGGTCGAGGAGGCTACTTGGGAGAGCGAGTAGGAGATGCGGAGCAGCTATCCACACCAATTTGAGACTCCATGTATGATTCTGGACCCGTTTGAGGACGAACATTTGTTTAATAAGGGGAGAATGTACCAACCCGGCCGGTCATGTTGAGTATTCTAGCCCCATTCCCCTATTTATTTCTTATTCTATGTTCATTTCTGGTAACATGACTTGTCGGGGTGGTTTGTTTGGTTTCGGGGATAATTCAGAATGAATTAGGACACTTAGTCTCAAGGTTGAAAGCTTAAGTTAAAAGAGTTGGCCAGATGTTGACTTATGTGTAAATGACTCTGGAATGGAATTTTGATGGTTCCGATAGCTTTGTATTGTAATTTTGGACTTAGAAGTATATCTGGATATGGATTTGGAGGTCCGTAGGTTGTTTTGGCTTGAATTGGCGAAAGTTAGAAAGTTAAAGGTTTGGAAGGTTGAGAAGTTTGACCAAAAGTTGACTTTGTTGATACTGGGCTCAAATTTTAATTATGGGAGTGTAGGTCCGTTGTGTCATTTAAACGAGGGTTTCGAGTTTTCTCTCATTTTTGGACTTGTGGAGCTTGGATAAGTGCGATTTTCGAGAGGGATTTCACTGTAATTCAAGAGTAAGAACCTTTTGATCACTTTTGTCCATAAATATTGAATACTCATTGATTTTTACACCTAGATTATGAGTGTTTGAGGTGAAATTTGAGGATTTTTGGTCTATGTATTAGAGAGTAAGATTTGGGGTTTGAGGGTCGATTTGTTGTTGGAATTGGATAATTTTTGTATGGTTGGACTCGTAATTCAATGGGTGTTCGAATTTTTTGAATTTTGTCGGGTTTCGAGGCATGAGCCCGGGGTTGACTTTTTGAATTTGGTTAAAGATCTTAACTTTATTGTATGGAATCGATTCTTATAGCTTGTATTGATTATATTAAGTTGTTTGTGACTATATCTGAGTCATCCGAAGGCTGATTTGCGAGGCTAGGGTTTGTTGGAGCATCGAGTTGCATACTTTGAGGTAAGTAACACTTCTAAACTTGGAACTAAGGGCATATATCCTTGGAAATCGTGTTATTTGGGTTGTGTTGGGGTGACGCACATACTTGGTGACGGGTGTGTGGTCATACACTATGGTAATCATGATTCGGTTGATTCATTTGGAATGTGTTGTTATCAAGTCTTGTTCTATCCGTGAAACCCTTACTTGTTAGAGTAATTGAATTGTAATTCATATTAGAAAAACATGTTTAGCCTATGTGCTTATCTTGTTGAGGCCTAGTGAGGTTATTTCTGCTATTTTGAGTTATCTGCTTTAACTGCAATTATGTGCTCAGTTATGATCCTTCATTTTCATATCATATCTCGGTCTCTGTTATCGTTGCTGCTACATCACACATTATTATTGTTTGGCTTGAGTAGTACGACGTTGTGAGTTGTGAGCCTTGAGATTTGAGAGATTGATGACTGAGTTGGGCCTGAGAGTCGAGTTATGAGTGTTATTGTGGATCGGGCTGCATGCCGTAGTAGGCCTTATAGGCTTATTTATTATTGTGGATCGGGCTGCACGCCGCAGCAGGCCTTATAGGCTTTATACTAGCTGTACTTGACATATTTTATCAGTGTGGAGCTTTAATTGTTGAAAGCATGTCTAAATTTCTGTGTCCTGAACGAATCGATTATGGAATTTCACTAAGTTATTTATTGTCATTGTCATTATCTTATTTATGATGTCATTATATTGGTTCTAACTGTATCCTTATGAGCTCGTCACTACTTTCAGCCCAAGATTAGTCATGTTACTTAAATTGGGTTGGTTGTACTCATACTACACTCTGCACTTCGTGTGCAGATCCAGGTACATCTGGACACGGTGATTGCTAGATCGTTTCCAGCACTTGCTTGGAGACCTCAAGGTAGCTGCTATGGCGTCCGCGGACCTTGACTCTCCTTCCTTTTATTTTCTTCAGTACTGTTCTATTATTCAGACAGTTGTACTAGAGTTTGTTCTATGTTGAGATATTGTAGCGCTCCTGTACTCGTTGACACCAGGTTTTGGAATGGTTGTAGTAGAGTTTCAATTACTTTTATCATATATTTATGAGATTTTTCTGCTGTTGAGTTTAATAAAGCATGTTCCATTCAATTGTTTAGCTGTTATGTGATTGTCGGCTTGCGTAGCAAGTGAGTTAGGTAGCATCTTGACAGCTTGGAATTTTAGGTCATGACAGTACCATTTATACTAGAGGTCCTTTTGGGTCCAAAAAGATCCATGTACAGTAATTGCAAAAGTTTTGAAGTAGAAACAATGTTTTTGGGTTTAAAAGAGGATCTAATATGTTTTCCAAGTTGACATGCATCACAAATATGATCTTACGAAAAATTCAGTTTTGGAAGACCAATGACTAGATCTTGTTTTGAAAGATTTTCAATAGAATGCATGCTTGCATGACCTAATTTTCTATGCCATAACTAGGGTTCATCAATCACGGATGCTAGACAGATATGATTTTCAAGATTATCTAATTTGCTTAGAGTATAAACATTCTTGTCTTTGTTTCCAGAAAGAATAGAGTTACCTATTTGTGTATTATAGACCAGCCAGTCTTATTAAAGCGTAGCTCATAGTCCTTGTCGCATAGCTGATTGATACTGAGCAAGTTGTATCCTAGTTCCTCCACAAAATAAACTTCGTCTACTTCACATGTTGAATTTAAAGAAATTTACCTACCCAATGATGTTTCCTTTGGATTTATTTCCAAAAGTGACTTATCCACCATTCAAATTTTTGATAGATTTAAAAAGTTGTTTGTCGCCTGTTATGTGTCTAGAACACGCGCTGTCAAAATGCCATTTTTCTTTTATGTTTTTCTTGCAGTATTCCTGCATCACAAATAAATCACTTTTACTTAGTACCCAAGCTTTCTTGGGTTCTTTTTGGTTAGACTTTGAGGTGGTCGCCTCATTTGTTGTTTTGGGTCTCTGACCCACTCCTTTTTGTTCCCAAACTTGCAGTTGTTAGAAAAATGACCAGATTTACCGCAATAAAAACAAACAGGGTGCCTCTATTCAGTTTCCTCATGGGATCTGATAAAAGGTTCCCTCCTAGGACCTTTTTGAGCAGTCAACTTATTTGACTTGACAGAGCTACGACTAGTGGATTTTCGTAATCCATTTAACTGAAGCTGGAGTCCATAGACTTCTTCCAGAAGCATGCCTCTTTCAATTTCACAAACTTTCCAGTTTTAATTCTTCAGTACTTTTTTCTTTTTGGATTTTGCGAAGTTCGTGAAGAACATCAAGATCAATCATAGCTAAATCAATAAATTCTTGGAGTTCAATGCATTTAGGAAACGGACGTACCACACTAGTTTCTCCGATTTCCTTCAGATTTAGCTTTTCATCTAGTTCATTCTCTGATTCTTCATCATCACTTTCGCATATTGCCATGAAACACATGTTCGCTCCATGCTCCGAAAGATTTCTTCTTTTGAAAGCCTTTGTGGATTTTCTTCTTTAATTCCGGACATTCAACTTGTATATGTCCAAAATTTTCACATTCATAGCACCTTCCATCATTTTTGTCATTTTCATTTGAGGGTCTTCCTTTTCTGCTAAATTTTTTGCTCTTTCTTCCTCCTCTGGTTCTTCTCATCATATTAGGTACTACCCTAGATAGCATTGCTATGTTTTCCTCCTGCTCTCATCCTTCTTCTTTTTCTTTATTTTCATACTCGATTGCAGTTACTTCTACATTTTTCTTTTTCTCTTCTAGTGCTCGTCTATTTAGATAAGTCTTTTCAAATTCTATAAGGTCCCCTTGCAATTCATCATATGTGATTTTATCAAGGTTTTGACATTCTAAGAAAAAACCTTAGGGCTGCCATGCATTTGGGTAAGCTTTTGAGAATTTTCCTGACCTATTCTCTAGTTTTCAGAGGTCTTCCGAATCATTCAGGTCACCAATGATTTTGCTGAATGTTGAGAACATTTCTTCGATTGATTCACCATCCGTCATTTGAAATAATTCATAGTCATGAATCAGAAGATTTATTCTCGTCTCTTTAACTTTGTTTGTACCTTCATATGTGACTTCTAGTTTCTCCCACATTTCTTTTGTTGTTTTACAACTTTATATCTTTTCATACTCTTCTTCACTTATGGTATTGTACAAGAGATTTTTTCCCATGACATTCACTTGAACAATAGAAGCTTGTTTATCAGTATAATCATCTAAATCAAGAGGGTCAGATGATACCTGAACTTCACCGTCTTTATCCTTCTTTGATGGAATGGGGAGATTTTCCTTTTTAATCACGCACCAGACTTTAATGTCATATGATTTTGTTCAGGTTTCCATATGCACTTTCCAGTGTGAAAAGTGCTCACCATTAAAGAAAGGTGGTCTTCCCTGAAAGGTTCCTTATTGAAAGAGTGCTCCAATGATTATATTTGATCTCATAGTCATTTTTTCACTTGCGGTTAAGTAATATATGAGACCTTGCTCTGATACCAATTGAATCTCAAGAGGGGAGGGGTGAATTATATCCAATTAAAAATTAGTTAACCAATGTGAGTAATAGTCGACTCCTTTTTCTCTTAGGACTTAGAATTTGGCAGAAAATAAATAAGCAGAAATAAAGAAACAATAGAAGATCAGAGTTTTTATACTAGTTAGAGTACCGTTGTGGTACCTACATCTAATTCCTTTGGGTCACAAAGATTCTCTTAGATCTTCAATATGTGAACAGTTACAGTAGTTGTGGTCTTCGTTCGTTCACCACTTACGAAGTTCAGTTACAATGGTTCTCAATGCTTAACACAACTTCTTGACTGTTTTCTAACTCTTCCTATCTTTTGTGATACTAGTAAACTCAAGAATATATTATTTGTACTAAGAACTAGAAATGTGTTGAAACTTGTATATGGAGTTGCGTAAATTCTTTTTCTGTCCTTCAGTTCTTCATATAGGTAGGTCTTGAGTTCTTCTTGTCGTCAGAGTCGTTGCAAATCTTGAGCAGACGCATTGATTGAGGAAAGGAATATTCTAAGCGATTTGACCTAAGGGTTGCCTCTGAATCCGGTTCACAAAAGAAGGCTGGATTCAATTCTTAGATATGCTCTTCTTTCCTTGTATTTTCCTGATTTTTAGGAGCAATCATCGGCCTGTAGTAAATTGATCTACAATCACTCCAACTTTCATTTTGGTTATTGTCTAAATTTGAATTCTGTCAATCATGATCTTCTGATTTCTTTCTCCACAGATTTTCCTTTATTCTCGAACTTGATTGCTCATCCTTATATTGATTGATTTGCTTCAAACTTGCTTAATTCGAAACTGGCTTGATTTCTTTCCTTTTGTCAACTTCAGCATTTACATTTCTTTCCTTCCAAGTTCCAGAGTTCCTGCACACATTAGAATTGGTAAGATATTCGCTATTGTCATCATTGAAACTTAAAGTGTAGCGAACACATTATCAGAGGAAGATGTATCTACGAGAACGAGTATAAGTGATCTACTTTCTTCTGTTCCAATTGTATATGGCGGGGAAAAAAAATTTATAATATATATATATATATATATATATATATATATATATATATATATATTCTCATTAAATATACCTAAATATTTCTTCATTGTCACAAAGGTGTGGATCATTCAAATTTTGTACCCGCTAGTTTATAATTTGGAGTCATTTCTACATATTACTAATAACATATGACTCTAGCATTATCACATAAATTGCAAAATATAGGCAATACTAACCAACAAAATACTTGAGGAATATCAGTACAAATTTTGCAAGATAAAGTATAGAGTAAATGATACTATCATTTTAACAAATGAGTTGTAAGCTCCATATGTTTTTGCTAAGAATTACGTTCTAGCTCATTTTCTTAGTTGGGCATTTTAGAAAAATTGTGAAGGCGTATAATAATTAAATCTTATGTTTTGAAGGTTGTACGACATTTAGAAGAGGAAAGAAACAGTTTGGACAAGTTAGAATTGCTTATTGGAAGAAGACGACCTTAGTTGCACATGTCGTAACTTCAAATAGTAACTCCCAATAAGAAGCTTAGCCCATAGAATAAGATATCCATGAAAGCCTTTGAAGTGAAGTTTTTAATGCTTCAAATAGTTTGTCATTAGGACATTCCTACAAAGATTTATGAGCATTTTTGTCACGACTCAATTCCCACTATAGGTTGTGATGGCGTCCAACGTCGCTGTTAGGCAAGCCAACGGTGGAATACCAACTCAATTATTCATTTTATTATTTTTAAAGTCATGAATCTTTATTAGATAAAGGAATTATGCATTAAAATCATGGAAAACATACAATTTAAGTAGAATAAATAAGAAAAGTATGTCAATAACAATCAAATTCTAGAGCATCCCAAAACCCGGTATCACAAGTGCATGAGCATCTACTAGGAAGTACAATAGCTATACAACATCTGTCTGGAATACAAATAGACATGATAAAGCAAATAATTATGATGGAGACTTTATGTGCTGCGGATCGTAGCATCGAATACAGCTCACCATAAAGTCCCCTCAGCAGTTGCGCCTACGCGCTCAAATGACCACCAAATTAACCTGTCAGATCCTGTACATTTAGTGCAGAAGTATAGCATGAGTATGTAATAAACGCGTACCTAGTAAGTATCTAGCCTAACCTCGGAGAAGTAGTGACAAGAGGTCAATATCGACACTTGCCAGTGGTCCAATAAATAAAATGCAGGAATCATAACCAGGCATGAAATAACAGGACCAATAGGGCAAGGAACAGTAGATAAAAAAACCCCTTAGCAAAATATCATCGGTTTAAAAATCCCCAGGTGCCACATGCTATCTCAACAAATAAGAACAATCGATTAAATATCCGATCTCAGGTCATAGAAGAATATCATGAAATTTTCAAGTTCAATCAAGAAGGTAATCTCGTGGATATTCGGACTCCGAGCGATTTTACGTACGAATTATGGCAAGGTCGTTCGGCCCGATCCATATAGTTGTGTACATACACTGCTGAGGTCGTATGGCCCGATTCATGGATGCATCTCATATATACATATATTTTCAAGGCGTTCATCCCGATCCCAAGAAGAAAAGAAACATATTGAATTACGGACTACATATATGCAATATAAAAATGGGAACGAAATTATTTATAAGTCACATTTCATTTCGTTTATGTGCAGGACCAATATAAAAATGGGAACATAGACATATAGAATTACGGACTACATCTTGGCAACAACTCAAGGTAATGACATTCGATCTAACATGATCTCTAATCACATTTCATTTATAAGTCTTAGGCAATTAAACTAACAAGTTAAATTTAAATAATATAAATATTACATGATAAAGTCCTAAGTCTACCCCGACGTAAATATGATATTAGCTATGCACGGACTCTCTTCACCTCGTGTGCACGTGATCCACACAACAAGTAGCACATGACAAATACATACATACGGGGTAGTTTTCCCCTCAGAAGGTTAGACAGGAGACTTACCTCACTCTGAAGTTCCATAACCGGCTCCAACTCCACTCTAACACCTCAAGCCGATGCCCATCAATCCGAAACTAGTCAAACAACATGTAAACCAATAAAAATATACTCCAACGCTCCAAATTAATCAATTTATAACAATTCCCGACTCTGCTCGAAAAGTCAACAAAGTCAACCCTCGGGCTCACGTGCCTGGATTCCGAAAATTTTCAAAGATAAACATTACCCATAACACCACGAACTCAAATATATAATTTATTCCTAATTCAATGTCCAATTCTGTGGTCATGTCCAAAAATACAATTTCTAAGTTTTTCTTCAAAAATCCCACATTTTATACAAATGTTCATGTTAAATCCTTATAGAATCAATGTAATTAACATACAATATATGGGAATTAATTACCTTGCAATAGATGATAAAAATCTCCCCTTGAAGAGCTCCAAAAATCGCCCAAACCACGTGAGAAGGGGAAGAAATGAGCCGAAACCCAAAATAAATTGAAGTCTGCCTAGGCTTTTTCCTCTTTGCAATTGCGGAAGCCCCATCGCGATCGCGGAAGTCTGCCTAGGTTTTATTTACGCGTTCGCGACTACCAGGTTGCGTTCATGAAGCCTTCAGATCCTGCTGCTTTGCGTTCAGGGTAAAAGTGCCACGTTCGCGAAGGCTTAACGGCTCCAGGTCCCCTCGCTCCTTATCCTTCTATACGTTCGCGACCCCTTGTCGCATTCGCGAAGGGTAACCCAGCTCCTTCTCCGTGTTCGCAACCTCTTCGTCACGTTCGTGACGAACACTTCCCAACAGTCCAAAAATCCTTCTTCGTGATGGCGTAAATCCACTCGCGATCAGGAAGCGCGGCACCAGCACTAGTAACCAGCAGCCTCAAAACACCCAAACGTGGTCCGAGACCACCTTGAATCACACCCGAAGCCCTCGGGACCCAGTACAACCACACCAACAAATCCCAATACCTTATCTAATCTTATCCAAAGGCTTGAAACGCCACGAACAATATCAAAATCACGAATCGTCATTCAAAATCCTTCTTTATACTTTCAAACATTCAAACTTCGACGAATGCGTCCGAATCATATCTAAACATTCCACAAGGATGCCACACTTTACATACAAGTCATGAATCACGATATGAACTTATTTCATGACTCGAAATTCCAAACGCATATCGATAACGCCAAAGTCCACTTCATATCAAACTTATGAATTTCTAAAACCTTCAAAATGCCAACATTCCACAATAAGCGCCGAAATGCTCCCGGGCCACCCGATACTCAACCCAAATATACGCCCAATTTTGAAATCATCATACGAACCTATTGAAACCTTCAAATCCTGATTGCGTGGTCTTTTACTCAAAAGTCAAACCTTGGTCAACTCTTCCAATTTAAAACTTTCGAATTGAGAATTTTCCTTTCGAATCAACTCTGAACTTCCCAAATTCCACTCTGACCACACGTACAAGTCATAAAACATGAAGTGAAGCTACTCAAGGCCTCAAACTGCCGAACGACACGCTAGAGCTCAAAACGACTGATTGGGTCGTTACATTCTCCCTCACTTAAACATATATTCGTCCTTGAACGTGCCAAAAACCGCTCCAGCATTCCACAAAACCACTATACATGCACCTATCCGTGCCACCACAACCCATGTGAGCACATTAGCTCGAGCCAGACTGAAGATCCTTCCTTTTACCTAAGCCCACAAGCCTTAGAACCAACTTCCAACATCCGGAGTTCTCCATGAGACCTGATTCTCTATCATACGAACATCGTATAAATCTGAACCCGCTGTACCAAATATCATCATGCACCTATGCTGAAACACACAATGCACCGCATAATTCGTATGCCCATAACAACATCCTCAAATCGTAGAAGCTGCAAATTCACTAACCTGATGCCTGTAGGATACCTCATAACGCGCATAAGCCCTGATCCAACCCTCACAACACTGTAACGATGAAAGCGACAGGTAGAAGCTCATAACCACCTTCTAAATCAATAAGTCATGGAGTCTCTCCGCTTGACAAGAACCATTACCTCATTCTGAACTGAATACTTATATTTACTCTTTAATATATCTTACATAAATCCGATCGCACTGATTTCAGGTCCAATAACCTTGTTTCACCAGTACAAGCTGCTCGGGCAATAAGCCACCTCAAACACCATCGAAAATATCATATGACACCATCAATGCTCTAACAAGCTACAACTCGAATATGACCCATAAGGAAGAACGAACTCTAGCAAAGAACTACCCAGCCCGCGTAATGAATAAACTGGCCAAACAGATGCTATGAGCCTATCTGAGAGATGAGAAACAAGGCACACAAAATAGGTATAAGGAACCGTACTTAACATCTCGCTGTTGCGGCGTGCAACCCGATCCACACATGATACCCGTAGCAGCGTGCCACCCGATCCACACATGATAATCGATAGTGTAGTACCCATGAAGACATAATGCTCAAACCCACGAAATGACCGAATATCGATCACAAACATGCCAAGTGCTTAAATACAACCCTGGGGAGATGGATATCGTCATGTGCTACAAAACTCGAGCATGACTAAGGTGCAATAAACGACCTGCATCTCGAGAACCATCTTGCTCATATAACACCACAAGCTACAAGAATCACAACACATGTTTGAATAATCAAGCCATCTCATAACCCACGTGGCATAAAAGAGTAGCACCTAAACTAGACTAAGGTAGGAATATCATCCACCATGCCTGAAGACTCATCCGTAAGCAATGCTATCCTGAATAAGCATATCTGATCTGGTATAAAATACACATTCACGTAAGGCTTGCCCACAGACCACAAAGTCGATTCCGGTCACCCCAAAATAGGTCAATAACCTTCCAAAGATCCACAATGACCATATCCATGACACATACGATCAACCGTCAAATCGGGAACAACTCCCACAGTCTGCAACCAAAGGAATAGAGCGTCTCTAAGACATAAATCCTCCAATCAGTGAAAATACCAAAATCTCCATACCTGCTTTCAATCTCTAACAATCAAATGACTAATACATCACACTTATACGATCTCCCTATGGGATATATTGCCACAACCTTTCGCACCAGGCAGTAAAATCTGAATATCAATGGTCATCGACCATGCTATCTCTATAGTACTAGTCAAGCATCCGCGTTTCGATACCCAACACTTCTACCACCAAACAGACCACCCTCAGGCTGCCCGAAAATAGTGCCAGCATGCTCTAAACATCTGAAATCCGTCCCTAGCTCTTCCGAGCTCGTGACATCTGTATCAAAACTGGATTGCAACCTTGGATCCTCAATTCATATCCTACACCACTCACTGTACTTATCATGGTACTAGACGAGAGTACAAGAATTTCATCATAACTCCGGAACAACGAGTAGGATAAACACTTCATCGGCTAGAACCTTTCACCTAACTCATCTTAGAAGAAGAATTGCAACACATGACCAACTCCCCAAATACGCAAAAGACGCAGAACTAAAGTTGTGGTCTAAACCGCTATAACTCTTCCGGGACCCATTTACACATAACAAGGCCATCTGATTCAAATACCTTCAAATCAATCAAATTACGGTGGCGTCAAGCTCGCACGTACATCCACAAATCACCTGTATTGCTTAACACACTGAAGAAACTGATCATTTCCACAATCATGCTGATTTATGCCATTACTAACTGACTCAACTTCTTCCAATTTACTCTTGATTTGCCTTCGAGATAATAGTTCTATTCAAACATATTATAGACCTTAAATAACACTCATCCCGAGTGACCCAAATCACGAGACCACATCATCTTAATACCCACCAGCCATCTCATACCCTCATCGTGCACTCAATAGTACCCCCCAACTGATACACTCGTTCTGAAGGACCTCCTGCGAATCCAAAGGTGTTTCTCCTATTTCTCCAACACTGCACCGCAGACCCGACGATAACATAGAAATTCCCCAAGTATCCTTCACACTTTGCTATAAACCCATTCCTCACCATTAGACACCACACTTTAATTCTTGAACCTATTAGAATTTTGAGAGTCACCCACTCTGACCTGGTCCTAATATAGCCAAACTCTAGTGCTCTGTTAAGCACATGAACACTTCCAAAGAAGCAACCGGATGAATTCTTTTCCTTGTACATCACATCCATAGGAAGTATAAACTCTGAGTCATCCCAACATCTGCACACGAACCGATAAGGTAATGTAGCACACATTCATCAAGTTACTTGCCTAAAATACCCTTGATGTTTTCTCCCCTTAGTCATAACTGATCCACCAACGTATCGATAACCGAAACTGCAAGGCGCATAACCACGTCACCCATTCATAGGCGGTAGACTCCCCCACTTAGATTTAGGCTACAACCACACAAATCAAGAACCTACATTAACTCCTTCTTCTCATTTACCATGATCTCGCACCGTTAACCTGCCAGATTTCTCGCAATCTCCTATTAAACTTGTCATAAAACATTCCGAGTTATTAGCCACAATCGCACATTTGACCTCCTGACAGTCGTACCATCATCTTCAAGTGATTCAAGCTCACATAGCAGTACATGCCTCCCTCTAGGTAGAAAGCAGAACTCTTCGTAGGAACTTCATCAAAATTACACAACCGCTAACCTGCTCACAGGAGATACCCCACCTGTGTAATTCCATATCGACATCTTCTAACGACATTGCTCTAGTTAAAACTATCATAAAATTAGGAAACCCTCTTGAGCCCGTGCTCGTCCACCAGCTGTAAGAGTGCGTTCATTCCCCATTAGCATCAATTGCAGGTCCAACAATACATTCCAAAACTCGAATTCATGTTGCATCCCAAAATAGTAATCAAGCTTTCACACCCCTCTTTATTCCAAGTAAACTCTTTTCTGTCATATTCAACCTCCCTCAGTACAGTAGCCACCATTCCAAATGAGATTTATAGACTTAGACATTGTCAACCATGATCCCCAAATCGCTCTAAACTTTCTCGAAGGATGTGGCTATCCTACCACAGAATCCATGCGCTACTCTGCCACTCCCACTTTGGTTAAACCATCACCTTAAACAACTTCTCAACCTCTACTGTTCATACTTGACCTGCTAGCAACTCAACCACCGCGAGACACCTCCCACCATGTCCTTCCTCTTCCTTCGCTATCAAATACAACCTTAAATTTAATTCATCTTTGTAGCTCCCGAACGGATAAATTGCCACCAACTCTGAGCCTCCATAAAGATCATATCTCTCGAGCCATCAACATTAGGAACACCGATTCAACTCTGAAGCCGCCATACACCGCCATCTCTAATAACTACTGCTCAGGCACCATCCGACAACACCCTGCCCCCGAGGCAATTCAAAGGAGACCATAACACCGAGGAGCGTAATGCTTTCCAACAAAGACGATGACACTACAACAAAAATGAGAATTCCACCACGTCTGAGAATATCAAGTCTCGCTACTCCGTCAACCAAGGCCTGAACACCCATAGTCCGATTGCCTTTTCTCTGCTGGGATTAAATGCCGAACCTCTAAACCATGAACCGAGTATCCTCCTTTTGAGTTATTCACTGTCGTGACACATAAATAAATACTCTACCATTTACACCAATACTACATGATAACAGCGCATGAACATCATAATATACTATGCATAGCCTCAACATTGTAGGCAACACTAACACAAGGCTGAAATAATTAAACACCCTTCGATAAGGCGACGATAATAGCCTGCCCGAATACACAGGGAGAAACATCCTGCACCAAATCTGCAGTACCACTACAACTCCTCGACGCCCAATTGATAACAAACGTTCATCATCATATAAGAATGGGTATGAAGGAAATGAAGGCATAAGCTTCAATGAAATCAAACCGTATGACGAGGAATCAAGAAGGGAAGTGCTCCTAACAACCTTGTAGCCTCTCGAAGATAAGTACAAATGTCTCCATACCGATCCGCAAGAGTCTAGTAGACTAGCTCATGACTCGTGAGACCTAAGTGAACCTAGCGCTCTGATACCAAGCTGTCACGACCTAATTCCCACTATAGGTCGTGATGGCTCCAAACGTCGCCGTTAGACAAGCCAACGGTGAGCTACCAACTCAACTATTCATTTTATTATTTTTGAAATCATGAATCTTTATTAGATTAAGGAGTTAATGCATTAAAATTATGAAAAAGTTACAATTTAGTATAATAAATAATAAAAGTGTGTCAATGCTAAGCAAACCACAATCAAATTCTAGAGCATCCCAAAACTCGGTGTCGCAAGTGCATGAGCATCTACTAGAAAGTACAATAGCCATACAACATATGTCTAGAATATAAAATAGGTAGGATAAAGTAAATACTTATAATGGAGACTCTGTGTGCTGTGAATCATAGCACGAAATACAGCTCACCATAAAGTTCTCTCAAGAGCTATGCCTACACGCCTAAATGACCACTAAATAAACCTGTCAGATCCTGCACATTTAGTGTAAAATGTAGCATGAGTACGTAAATCAATGCGTACCCAGTAAGTATCTAGCCTAACCCCGGAGAAGTAGTGATGAGGGGTCGACATCGACACTTACTACTGGTCCTATAAATAAAATGCAGGAATCATGAGCAGGAAATAAAATACAACAAGATCAATAGAGCATGGAATAGTGGATAACAAAATCCGTTAGAAAAATATAATCATTTTAAAAATCCCCAAGTGCCAGATGCTATCTGAACAAATAAGAACCATCAATTAAATATCTGATCTCAAAGCTTTGAAGAATATCATGAAATTTCCAAGTTCAATCAAGAGGGTAAACTCGTGAGTATTCGGAATCCTAGCGATTATACATACGAATTATGCCGAGGTCGTTCGGGCCAATCCATATAGTCGTGTAAATATACTGCCGATGTCGTATGGCCCGATCCATGGATGAATCTCATATATACATATACTGCTGAGGTGTTCGGCCCGATCCCCAGGAAGAGAAGAAACTTATCGAATTACGTGCTACGTCTTTGAAATATAAAAACAGGATCGTAAAGTAATCATGACTTTTACGAATTTTCGAATATCTTGGCAACAACTCAAGGTAATGAGATTTGATCTAACATGATCTTTTATCACATTTCATTTATAAGTCTTAGGTAATTAAACTAACAAATTGAATTCAGATAATACAAATATTGCATGTTAAAGTCCTATGTCTACCCGGACGTAAACATGATATTAGCTACGTACGAAATCTCGTCACCTCGTGCGTACGTGGATCCCACAACAAGTAGTACATGACAAATACACACCTAGGGGTAGTTTTTCCTTCACAAGGTTAGACAGTAGACTTACCTTGCTTCGAAGTTCCATAACCGGCTCAAATGCCTCTCTAACACCTCAAACTGATGCCCATCAATCCGAAACTAGTCAAACAACATGCAAACCAATAAATATACTCCAACACTCCTAATTAATCAATCTATAACAAGTCCCAACTCCGGTCGAAAAGTCAACAAAGTCAACACTCAGGCCCATGTGCTCGAATTCTGAAAATTTTCGAATATAAACATTACCCATAACACCGCGAATTCAAATATATAATTTATTCCTAATTCCATGTCCAATTTCGTGGTCAAAGTCCAAAAATACGATTTCTATGTTTTTCTTCAAAAATCCCACAATTTTTATAAATTTCCATGTTAAATCCTTATAAAATCCATGTAATTAACTTTTAATGTGTGGTAATTACTTACCTTGAAATAGATGATGAAAATCTCCCCTTGATGAGCTCCAAAAATCATCCAAACCATGTGAGAAGGGGAAGAAATGAGCCAAAACCCGAAATAAATTGAAGTCTACCTAGGCTTTTTCCTCTTCGCAATCGCGGAAGCCCCATCACGATCGAGAAGGCCAAAAATACTACTGCCCAGATTTACTCTACGCGTTCGCGAAGCTTTCAGATCCTACTGCTTCGGGTTCACGGTAAAAGCGCCGCATTCGCGAGAAGGCTTAACAGTTCCAGGTCCCCCGGCTCTCCATCCTTCTACGCGTTCACGACTCCCTGTCGCGTTCGCAAAAGGTAAACCAGATCCTTCTCCACGTTCGTGACCTCTTTGTTGCGTTCACGATGAATATTTCTCAATAGTCCAAAAATCCTTCTTCACGATCGTGTAAGTCCACTCGCGACCGCGAAGCACGACACTAGCACCAGCAACTAGCAGCCTTGAAACACCCAAACTTGGTCTGAAACCACCACAAGTCACACCCGAGGCCCCCAGGACCCCGTCCAATCACACCAACAAGTCCCAATACCTTACCAAAGTTATCCAAAGGCTCAAAACACCATGAATAACATCAAAATCATGAATCGACGATCAAAATCCTTCTTTCAACTTTTTAACATTCAAACTTCGACGAACGCGTCCAAATCATATCTAAACATTCCGGAATAATGCCAAACTTTACGTACAATTTATGAATCTACAAGCCTATTCCAAGGCTCAGAATTCTAAACGGACATCGATAACACCAAAGTCCACTTCATATCAAACTTAAGAATTTTTAAAACCTTCAAAATGCTAACTTTTCACAATAAGCATCGAAATGCTCTCGGGCCACCCGATACTCAACCCGAACATACGCCCAAGTCCCAAAATATCATGTGAACCTATTGGAACCTTCAAATCTTGATTTCGAGGTCGTGTACTCAAAAGTCAAACCTTGATCGACTCTTCCAACTTAAAGCTTCCGAATTTAGAATTTTCCTTCCGAATCAACTCCGAACTTCCCGGAATTCGATTCTGACCACACGTACAAGCCATAAAACATGAAGTGAAGCTACTCAAGTCCTCAAACTGCCAAACGACATGCTATAGCTCAGAACAACCTATCGGATCATTACAATTTTTTTAAAAGCTATCACAGAGCCCGTTTGGGTGTTATAGCACCGCGTCACGGTGGGCAGAGCAGTGAGTTCAGAGAGCCCTTTTGGGCGCGATGGGAGCGTGAAGTGCAACATAAATAGTGGTCCATTTGAGCGATTCTTGACCGTGAATCGACGGGTATAACTTGGGCAAAATATTATAAATACAAGTCACATCTGCGAGAGAGAAATTCACTTTATTTTAAGACATAGTTGAGAGCTTTTGGAAGGATTTCGACCCATGCACTTTAAATACAAAGAAAAGGTGCGTGATTCATGATTACGCATATAATTTTTCATCATCTACTCATTCTTTAAAAAGTCCTAAATTTAAAAAAGATAACTTCAAGAACTCAACAGGGTGGGGAAACTTAGGGATTCAGTAGGAATTTCTCATGAGGTAAATGGTGGTACTCCCTATCATTAAAGTTAGAACCTTTTGGAAATACAATGATTGTGGAGAAAATTGGTTGAATAAATAGTTTGGGTTAATAGTCTTAGCCAGTTAAATTGTAGATTTCAAAAGATCGACTGTACGAGATTGTGAAAGAAGGCTTAGACAATTGATTTAATTTCAATTGAGGTTACTTCCCCGAGTCAAGGACTTTAATAGAATGTGCATACAAAGTATTTGATAGATTGCCTAAGCATAAAATCAAAGCCTACATGTCTGAATATTCTAGTGAGAATTTGAATTCTCTAGTACTTAAACTGCCGACTTTACATTTTCTAAAGTGTAAAGAACTTAGTCATGTGCATACTCCTAACTAGTTAAATCAGAATATCAGAAAGTGATTAAATTATATAATGCGTTTTAATTATTTTCTTGTGTGTAATTGTTAGTGTTGCTTCCTTACGCACACGCAAGTATACGTGATCGACAAGTAATATAGGACAATGAGTCTGGATTATCGTACCCAAGGGACTTAAGTTAACTACTTTATAACAACTAATATCGTTATTTAAACAAGCAAAGATCAAGTTATTAGTATATAGTTTAGTCTAAATTACAAATTTAAATCGATGAATTGCAAAGAACAATTATGTATTTTGTAATCAATAAAACAAAAGATTCCAGGGTTGTGATTTTAGTTCCAATCCTATTGCGTTCTAATTGATTTTTGTTCGCATAGTTAATGTAAGATTGCTAATTAATCGATAATAATACTCATAGCCTTCTTCCGAAGTACTATTCGCCTATTCCTAACAAGATTAACACCTATATTCCTATGAAATTAATCTAGCAAGAATGCATGAAGAACACGATTATATAATTAAGCATGGTGATTAAGTATATTCCTATCTTAACCACGAATCCGCTCTTTTTAACAAAGTCAAGAACATGCTCTCTTCAATTCTTATTCTAATCTAAACTTAGTTTTCTCAAACATCGCATAGATAATTGATAGAACTTAATTGATGGCCAAGGCAATTAAGCAATTTAACATAGAAATTGAAGAAACAATCTTATCCACATTAACTATTAAAACGAAATCATCAAGTTAGAAACACAATATTCATGGCTAATCACAACCCCAGAACAAAGGGTGATTAGCCACTCATGTTCAACAAAATCAAATAACTAAGTAAGAAAAACTAAAATAAAGATACTAGTTTGGATTGATGAACTGAGAATTTGTTGTGTTGTTGATGTTCCTAGGCTCCCTTTTGCTCCAAAATCACGTTCTCCCTCTTAGATAGGTTTAGGGATGTTTATATAGGAGTTGGGAAGGTTTTGGGGCGGTTTAGGGTCTTCTAGGTCGAGTAGGAAACAATTTCCGGAGTTGGTCCCCTGGTCAGCGCCCAGCGCCCCCCAGGGGACTGAAGGCAGTGTTGATTTTTCACTCTCTGTCTCCAGCGCCACAGGCAGCGCTGGGCGCTGGCCTGTGGGCTGACTTCCGCCTTCTTCGTTTCTTCTCGTTTTAGCTTGTTTTCTTCCCCGATTTCGTCCCCAATTATTTTCAACTTATTCCTACACATAAAAACACATTATATACATGAATCAATGTGATTAATATCCAAATCCAAACAAACAAGAATTAAATATGGGATAATTTACATGATTTTAGTACTTTTTCTACCCATTATCAGTTAGTATTGCTCAGCTTGTCAATTTAGATTCAGATTAATGCGGTAACGTTCAGAGAAGGAGAAGTGACTAACCTCCACGAGCATGAGTACCACGGTGGCCAGGTCTTGCTACCCCATGCTTGATGATGTTAATTATTTTGTTGGAGAAATAGACTGACACTCTCATGTCCGTATTGCCAGATCTCATGTATGCAGGGCCATAGATTGATTGTCGGGGAGATAGACCATCACTTCCCTGTGCGTGTTGCCAGATCTTCATGTACGTAGGGCCATAGTGTGAAAAACTTTATTATTAATTAAAATATTATTTTTTTAAAATAACTCAGTTTTCAGCTTTAGTTTTCAGTTATCAGTCTTTTGATTTAGTTTCAAATTTCAGATCTTAGCATTTTATTTCATTTGCCTAGTCCAGACTAGTCTTGCTATCCAATAGAAGATTGTAACGATCAGACCAGTCGTTTTGAGCTTTAACATGTCGTTTGGCAGTTTGAGACCTTGAGTAGCTTCATTTCATGTATTATGACTTGCACGCGTGGTTGCTTTCAATTTTCAATAAGTTTGGAGTTGATTTGGAAGAATAATTCTCAATTCGGAAGCTTTAAGTTGAAGGAATTGATCAAGGTTAGAGATTGAGTAAAGGACCTCGGATCGGAGTTTTGATAGTTCTATTAGGTTCGGATGGTGACTTTTGACTTAGGCATATGTCCGGATTTGGATTTGAAGGTCTATAGGTTGATTTGATGCTTTTTGGCGAAAATTAGAGGGTTGATAATGAGAGTTGACTTTGTTTATATCGAGTCCGAATTGTGGTTTCGGGAGTTGGTATAGGTCTGTTGTGTCATTTGGGATTTGCATGCACAATTTGAGGTTATTCCGGGTTGATTTGGCATGCTTCGGCATGAGTTTTAGATGTTTAAAAGTTCATTAGCTCATTAGGCTTGAATTGATGTGCGATTCATAGTTTTGATGTTGTATGGTGTGATTTGAGGCCTCGAGTAGGTTCGCGTTATGTTTTGGAACTGATTGGTGTGATTGGACGGGGTCGTGATAGAGATTGCCAACAAGACTTACGGGATACCCAATCGGTGATACTTAGACATTTTGGGCCTGCTACAACATATGACATGTGTTGAGTATGTAGGTATCGATTCGTGATTGCTACTTCTAAGCTTTGCCATCAAGATATTAGATGCCATTAATTTATCCCACTGCTAGTGGTCTCTTCCTAGACTTTATATTACCTTTAGACATTTATGCTATTTCTTAGAAATGCCTCAAAAACTTTGTATTTAATTTTTTATTATTAGAGGCCCATGACTTGTTGGTGATTCAGTACTCAGATGTTTTGGAGATTTCATTTATTATATTACCAAACAGCTCAAGAGTTTTATAGATGATCAAAATTGATGTTTTAAGCTAATTACTTACTGTTAAAAATAATTTTAGAAGTAACTATCAGTTGGTTACAACATGGTTCTGTCACGATCCAAAATTTCAACCAATCGGAATCGTGATGGCACCTAAAATGCTTGCTAGGCAAGTCCACACACAACAGATAAATAGGAAGAACCACTATTAAAGACCGACAATAAAATAATAACATAACTCAAAGGCGAATTTGAAATAAACATGATAAGACTAAATCCAAAAATCTAACGTAAATCATTCTAAGATATGGAGTAACAAGTGCATGAGCTTTTAGATTATATTAAATACAATTTTGAACTGAAATACTACACTGTTTGAAATAAAATAAAAAAAACACATTGGAACCAGAAAAGTTAGTCTAAGACCTTCAAACGGAATGCAACTCTAACTTAAATCACCGCCTGGTATCTGCTGAGTACCTCTCAGGACTCCGTTGGTACCAATATTCGGATCTGAACAAGAATGCAGAAGTACACTATGAATGCAACCTACCCAATATACTCAGTAAATGTCAAACCTAACGTCGACGAGGTAGTGGCGAGGCTAGGACAAGACACTTACTAAAAACCTATGTAGTTATCAAAAAGTGACAAAATAACAAATAAAAAATCAAATATTACAATGGAATAGGGACATGTAAAGGGAACAATAAACGAAAACAATAAACAAAGAATCACCAAGTAAACCTCTTTCTAAAGTAAGTAACGAAACCACCAAGTCAAGTTCACATTCCAAGTATCAAGACAAATTGTAATGAAATTATTAAATTTGCACGGCATCACCCTTCGTGCGTTTACTCTCATCCTCACGTAATAAAATAATAAAGCAACTGCATGACATCACCCTTGGTGCTTATATTCTCATCCTCACATGATAATAATTGTAAAGCAAGTGCACGCCATCACCATTCGTGCTTTTACTCTCATCCTTACATGATAATAATATATAAGCAAGTGCACGATATCACCCTTCGTGCTTTGCACTCATCCTCACCAAACAATCACAACATCACGATATCAAGCAAGGTGATCTGCATCCCATGGTACGATCCACAGCACACGGAGTCTCCATCATATTCATTTATGTTATCATGCCTATTATAAATTTCAGATAGATGTATTATTATACTTCCTAGTAGATGCCCATGTACTTGTGACACCGGGTTTGGGATTTTCTGGTAGATGTTAATGGTTTTCATTAATATTGTCACCTTTAATTTTGCATCTTACTAAAATTGTATGTATCCATAATTTTAAATGCATTAAATTCTTTATTTAATAAAACTTATGATTTCAAAAGTAATAAAAAGAATAGTTATTTAGATGGTTCATTGGCTTTCCTAACGACATCGTTGGGCGCCATCACGGCCTATAGTGGGTTTTGGGTCGTGACAGCTTGGTATCAGAGCTCTAGGTTCACTTAGATCTCACGAGTCATGAGCAAGTTAGTTGAGTCTTATGGATCGGTACGGAGACCTCTGTACTTATCTTCGAGAGGCTAGAAGGATGTTAGGAGAACTTCCCTTCTTGATTCCTCGTCGTACGATTTGATTGCATTGAAGCTTATGTCTTCATTTCCTTCCCATTCATTCTTGTATGATGTTGAGCGCTTATTATCAATTGGGCGTCGAAGAGTTGTGGTGGTGTTGCAGATGTGGTGCGTGATGTTTTTTCCTATGTATACAAGCAGGCTATTATCGTCTCCTTGTGGAGGAGTGTTCTATCGTTTTAGCCCAGTGTTAGTGTTGCCCATGGTTTCAAGACCTTGCAACGCAAATTTGATGTGCATGCATTATTATCGCGTAGTGCTAGTGTGAATAGTAGGGTACTTGCTTATGTGTCACGGCAGTGAATGACCCAAAAAGAGGATTATTTGGTTCACGGTTTAGAGATTCGACATTCTATCCTAGCGGAGAAGAGGTAATTAGACTATGGATGTTCAGTCATTAGTGACGGGGTTGTGAGATGGGGTATTTTTAATTTGGTGGAATCCTTGGTTATGATGTGGTGTCGACGTCCTTGTTTGAATTCATTAAGGCTCGTTAGTGTGTTGGTCTTCATTTGTTTTCCTTCAAGGTGTCGTGAAATGGTACCTATGAAGCAGTTATTGGAGATGACGGTGTATTGCGACTGTTGAATCAGATCGGTATTGCCGGTGTTGATAGCTCGAGGAAGATGATCTTGAATGAGGCTTAGAGTTGGTAGCAATTTATTATTCGGGTGCTACAGAGATGGATAATGATTGAGGCAGTGTTTTACTAGCGAAAGATGAGGAAGGGCATCTAGGGTTAAATCTCGCAGTAGTTGAATTGTTAGTAGGTCAAGTACGAGCAACAGAGATCAAGTACTTGCTTAGGATGTTGAATATGACGAGAAGAGTTTGCTTGGAATGTACAGGGATGTGAAAGCCTGATTAGCGTTTTTGGATGCAATATGACTTCGAGGTTGAACGCATTGCTGGATCTTCAGTTAATGTTAATGGAAATGAACGGGCGCTTATGGCTTTGTAGGTTAAAGCTAAGTAGGAGAGCCTACCGTTTATGATTGGGTCACGTGATTATGTGCGTTGTGAGATTCGGGTTATCAATATGTTGGTGGATTAGTTATGACTACGGGAAGAAAATATTAGGGGTAATTCGAGCAATGGATTTGATGGATGTGTGTGACATGTAACCTTATTGATATATGAGGGTTGTGGAATGATTTAGATTTTATACTTTTGGTGGATGTGATGTACAATGGAAAGGATTCATCCAGTTGCTTCATTGGAGTGCTCATGTTCTAACAGAGCACTAGTTATTTGGTTAAATAATCGGGACTGGATTAGAGTGGGCGACTCTCAATAATGCTCCTAGTGGATTCAAGATTTAAGGTGTGGTGCTTAAGGATTTTCGGGTTCGTTATGTGGCTGAAGATTGGGTTTTGCAACAGAGTGTGAAGGGTACTTGGAGTATTCTATGTTATCATCGTGTGCGCCGTGCAGTGTTAGAGAAATAAGAAAAGCATCTCAGATTTGCAGAAGATCTAATCAACGCAGGTGTATCAGTTCGAGATACTATTGAGTACATGAGGGGGGGATATAAAATGACTTATGGATGTTGAGACGAAGTGGTCTCATGATGTGGGTCACTTAGGATGAGTGTTGATTGAAGTCCGTTATGTGTTTGAATAAAGGTATTTCGAAGGCAAGTAAGAGTAAATCCGAAAAAGCTAAATCAGTCTAGTAGTGGTTTGGATCACCATGGTTAAAGAAAGGATCAGTTCCTTTAGTGTAGTAAGGTTATACAGGTGAATCATGGTAGAACGTGCGGGTTCGACAGCCTCCGTAATCTAATTGATTTGGAGGTATTTGATTCTGATGGTTTTGTTATGTGTAAATAGGTCCCAAAAGATTCATGGTAGTTTAGAACACAACTTAAGGTTTGCATTTTCTGCAGTTATGGGAAGTTAGTTGTGTGTTGTGGTTCTTCTTTTGAGATAAGTTAAGTGAAAGGTTTTTAGCCGATGAAGTGTTTATCCTACTGGTGGTTCAGGAGTTATGATGAATACTCTCGCGTAGAAATATGATAGGTGCACTGAGCGATATGGAATTGGAACTTGAGGATCAAGGTTGCGATCCAATTTTGACAGGAATGTCACAAGCTCGAAAGATCTGGGGAGAGATCTCAGGTGTTCAAAGTATGCTGGCACTACTTTTGTGTCGCCCGATAATGGTGTTCTGTGGAAGAGGCATTGTCTATTGGATCACGGATTCTTGAATTGCATTACAGAAATAGTATGGTTGGTAACTATGGATGTGCAGATTTTGCTACCCGGTGGGGAAGGTTGTGGGAGTATCTCCCACGAGATGACCATATAAGTGTGATGTGTCAGTTATATAAGTGGCAGAGATTGAAATCAAGAAGGAGATTTTGGTACTGTCGTTGATAGGAGAGTTTATGTCTGTGAGACGCTCTATTCCCTTGGTTGCAGACGGATTGGACGTTAGATCGTATGTGTCATGGATAGGGTCATGGTGGATCTTTGGAAGATCATTGACCTATTTTGGGATAATCCGAATTGACTTGAGGTCCGTTGGTAGGCTTAGTGTGAATTCATATTCTACGCTAGATCAAATGTGCTTATTCGACATGGCATTGCTTATGGATTGGCTTTCGGGCACGATGGATGATAATCCTGCCTTTGTCTATTTTGGGTGCTACTTTTTCATGTCATGAGGGTTGTAAGGCAGCTTGATTATTTGCACGTCTATTGTGACTCTGTGTAGTTGTGGTATTATATGAGCAAGATGGCTCTTGGGATATTGGTTGTTTGATGCACCTTATTCGTACTTAGCTTTTGTAGCTCATGACGCTATCCGTCTCCCTAAAGTTGTATTTATGCACTTGGCATGTTGTAGTCGGTATTTGGGCATTTCGTGGGTATGAGCAGTATGGCTTGACAGGTATTTCCTTATGGATTGTTAAGTGTGGATCGGGTGGCATGCCACCATGGCATGATGTTCGGATTGGGTTGCGCGCCGCAATGTTATGCGGGCTGGATAGTTCGCTGCCAAAATTCGTTCTTCCTTATGTGTCATATTCGAGTTGTAGCTTGTTGGCACATTGATGGCGTCATATGAGATTTTAGATGGTGTTTGAGGTTGCTTATTGCCCGAGTAGCTTGTACTGGGTAAGATGAGGTTGTTGGACTTGAAATGAATGCAGTCGAATTTGTATAATGTATATTAGAGGGAAAATATCACTAATCAGTTCAAAATGAGGCAATGGTTCTTGTCAAACGGAGACAGTCCATGAGTTATTGATTTGGCAGGTGGTTATGAGTTTCTACACATCCCTTTCATCATTGCAGTATTGCGAGGGTCGGAACTAGACTTATAAGTGTTATGAGGTATACTACAGGCATTGGATTCGTGAATTTACAGTTATTGCGGTTGGAGGATGTTATTATGGGCATACAAATTATGCGGTGCATTATGTGATTTCAGCATGGATTCATGATCATGTTTTGGTATAGCGTGTTGAGATTGAGACGGTGTTCATATGTTAGAAACAAACCTGGTAAAGAATTCTGGATGTTAAAATTTGGTTCTAAGGCTTGTGGGCTAAGGTAGCAGGAAGGACCTTCAGTCTGGCTTGAGCTAATGTGCTTATATGGGTTGTGGTGACACAGGTAGGTGCACGAGGTGTTAAATTGTGATTTTGGGCGACTCGGGGACAAATCTTGGCACGTTCAAGGACGAATATATTTAAGTTGGGGAGAATGTAACGACGTGACCGGTCGTTTTGAGCTCTAGCATGTTGTTCAGCGGTTTGAGACCTTGAGTAGCTTCACTTCATGTATTATGACTTGCACGCATGGTTGGTTTCGATTTTCGAGAAGTTCAGAGTTGAATTGGAAGAATAATTCTCGATTCGGAAGCTTTAAGTTGAAAGAGCTGACCAAGGTTAGGCTTTAAGTAAACGACATAAGATCAGAGTTTTGATGGTTCAATTAGGTCCGGATGGTGATTTTGACCTTGGTATATGTCCGTATTTGGATTTGGAGGTCCGTAGGTTGATTTGATGCTTATTGGCGAAATTTGGAAGATTGAAGGTTCGGAAGGTTGATAGAATTGACTGAGAGTTGACCTTGTTTATATCATGTCCGGATTGTGGTTCCAGGAATTGGTGTAGGTCTGTTGTGTCATTTGGGACTTGCATGCAAAATTTAAGGTCATTTCGAGTTGATTTGGCATGCTTCTGCATGAGTTTTAGAAGTTTGAAAGTTCATTAGTTCATTAGGCTTTAATTAAGGTGCGATCCATAGTTTTTATATTGTTTGGTGTGATTTGAGGTCTCGAGTAGGTTCGTGTTACGTTTTGAGGCTGGTTGGTGTGATTGGACGGGGTCCCAAGGGCCTTGGGTGTGTTTCGGATGGGCTTGGGTTGTGTCGTGCTCTTATTTGATGTTTCGACGTCGTTTCTTTGGGATTTAACGGTACCATATAGAGAAAAATACCTGATTTGTTATTAGATTGAACCATTGGATCCATATCGGAATTACGGAACCGTAGCAACAAGAATCATTGAATTCCGAGGTCGTATCAGAGAGTTATGCACATTTACGTGTCGGGAAAGATTGCTAGTTTCTGGTGTATGAACTTTTGTTCTTCGCGAATGCGAGAGTGGTTCCGCGAACACAAAGAAGGAATTCTGGGTTGACTTGTCAACGCGAAAATTTTCTCTTCGCGAACGCGAGGTGTCCCGCGAAGGCGAAGAACAAAAATCACCTGGGCAGTGTTTTAAATGGGCAGACTGAGCATTTTAGTATTTTGAGCACATCTTGAGTTCTAGAGCTCTGTTTGAGGTGATTTTTGTGGCGTTGTTCTCTTCTCAACAAGGGTTACAGATATAACCTTTATTTTGATCTTTTCCTATGATTATTTCCGTTGGTTACTATTTTTATCCGTGTTTGAATTGTAGAAATTAAATATAAAGTTTTCGAGGCATTCCTAAAAAATAGCATAAATTTCTAGAAGATACTTACTGGATACGCGTTAATTTACGTATTCATGCTACACTTCTGCACTTATTGTGCAGGTATATTTCTGATGTTCATTCGTGCGCAAGGGCGAAACTATTAATGGGACTTTAAGGTGAGTTGCATCCCATGATACGTTCCACAGCACATGGAATCTCTATCATGTTCATTTATGTTATCATCTCTATTATACATTTCAGACAGATATTGTATTATTATTGTACTTGCTAGTAGATGCTCATGTACTTGTGACACCGAAATTTGGAATACTGTGGTAGATGTTAATGATTTTCATTAATATTGTCACCTTTTATTTTGCATCTTGCTAAAATTGTATGTATCCGTGAAATTAAATGCATTAAATTCTTTATTTATTAAAACTTATGATTTGAAAAGTAATAAAATGAATAGTTATTTAGATGGTTCACTATTGGCTTGTCTAACAGCGTCGTTGGGCGCCATCATGACCTATAGTGAGTTTTGGGTCATGACAGAAATTGTCAACAAGACTTACGGGATACCCAATCGCCGATACTTAGACAATTTGGGCCTGCTACATCGTATGACATGTGTGGAGGATGTAGGTATCGAGTTTCGTGATTACTAGTTCAGGGCTTTTCCATCAAGATATCAGAAGCCATTAATTTATCCCACTGCTAATGGTCTCTTCCTAGACTTTATGTTACTTTTAGACATTTATGCTATTTTTTAGGAATGCCTCGAAAACATTGTATTCAAATTTTTATTATTAGAGGCCCATGACTTGTTGGTGATTCAGTACTTAGATGATCAAAATTGATGTTTTAAGCTAATTACTTCTGTTAAAATAATTTTAGAAGTAACTATCAGTTAGAGCATGGTTTTGTTACGATCCAAAATTTCAACCAATCAGGATCGTGATGGCGCTTAAAATACTTGCTAGGAAAGTCAACACATAACAGATAAATAGGAAGAACCACTATAAAAGACTGACAATAAAATAATAACATAACGTAAAGGTGAATCTGAAATAAATATGATAAGACTAAATCAAAAAATCTAACGTAAACCATCCCAAGATATGGAGCCACAAGTACATGACCTTCTAGATTATATTAAATACAAAATTTTGAAAGGAAATACAACACTTTCCGAAATAAAATGAAAACAACACACTGGAACTAGAAAAGTGAGTCTAAGACCTTCAAACGGAATGCAACTCTACTTTAATCACCACCTGGTATCTGCTGAGTACATCTCGGGACTCCACTGGTACCAATATTCGGATCTGAACAAGAAGTGCAGAAGTACACTATGATAGCAACCGACCCAATGTACTCAGTAAGTGTCGAACCTAACATCGACGAGATAGTGGCAAGGCTAGGAGAAGACACCTACTAAAAACCTATGCAGTTATATATCAAAAAGCGACAAAATAAAAGATAGAAAAATCAAAAATTACAATTGAATAGGGGCATGTAAAGGGAACAATAAACGGAAACAATAAACAAAGAATCACCAAGTAAACCTCTTTCCAAAGTAAATAACGAAACCACCAAGTAAAGTTCACATTCCAAGTATCAAGATAAATCGCAATGAAATCAACAAATTTGTACGGCATCACCCTTCGTACTTTTACTCCCATCCTCACAAGTGCGCGTCATCACCCTGCGTGCTTTTGCTCTCATCCTCACATGATAATAATAGTAAAGCAAGTGCACGGGATCACCCTTCGTGCTTTTACTTTCATTCTCACATGATAATAATATAAAAGCAAGTGCATGATATCACCCTTTGTGCTTTTCACTCTTCCTAACCAAACAATAAAAATACCAAGCAAGGTGGGAAGCTAATTCAACTTCAACAATAATATTTGAACACAACTCATCATATGAGAATCTTTCAACAATTGTGCCAACAACCAATCAACAAATTTCACGATCTCAACATCCAATATCACAACAATCTCAACTTAAAAAATAGCATGAAAGGAGTAATCAAACAACTAAAAATCTATTTAAAGCAAGGAAGACATAAAACACAAAATAATATGGTACAAGTAAGGATAATTACACCTACATACTTATCCCATGGCCAACGCATATACAATCGTCACCTTGCATATACGCCGCCCCCAACACATAATTCACATAGAAAATAGACTCGCTTCTACCTTATTTCCCCAAATCAAGGTTAACCAAGACACATACCTCTTTCTAAAAATAAGTCAACAGTCAAATACAGTTTTTCCCTTAGAACAAGACTCCAAACCAACAAAATCTAGTCAAATATCATTCAAACAATTCAAATCAAGCTTTAGAAACTATCCACGAAAGGGTCAATCTATAACTAAATTGAAAAAATCAACAAAAAGTCAACCCAATCCCACGTGATGGAAATCCGAGATTAAGACCAAATCCTGATTACCCATTCACCCCCGAGCCCGAATATACGACTTGTTTCAAAATCCGACCTCAATTCGAGGTCGAAATCTCAAATTTATAAAGTTCCTAATTCTACCCAAAACTCCCAATTTCTACTTTAAAATTCATAGATACGATGATAAAATTCATTAAAAGTAATTGAAATTGATTGAAAATAAATTAAAGTTACTAACCATTGAATTTGGGACGAACATGCTCTCCACAAATCGCCTCTATGGTGCTTGGGGTTCAAAAATGGTGTAAAATGAGTTAAGTCGTGAAATTCCCAACCTTTACCCTACTGTATTGTTTGCAATTGCGATGTCCGCAATTGCGATGTCCGCAAATGCGATCAGTGTCATTGTGCCACAGATGTCGCAAATGCGACAATTCCTTTGCATTTGCGAGGGACCCCTTCATCGCAAATACGGACAAAGCTTTGCATTCATGAAGCTGTCTGCCCATGTTCAATGTTGCAAATGCGCCACCCAAATCGCAAATGCGAACACCCCCCCCCCCCCAAG
>MCJB01012440.1:148420-177290 GCA_002018475.1 Nicotiana obtusifolia
CAAGTCCGATAATGTGATATTTCCTTTGCAAAAGCGAAGTCCCAGCCCCCAGCCCATATTTGCATTTGACAAATTGACATTGCAAATGCGAGGCTCACAATTGCGATCAGGTCTTCGCAAATGCAAGACCTGCAAGTTCAATACACCATATTTTCTCACTAGTCCAAAAATTATGTGCAGCCCATTTGAAACTCACCCGAGCCCCTCGGGCTCCAATCCGAACATCAACACACGTGTAATAACACCATACAAACTCGCTCGCTAACTCAAATCATGAAAATAACATCAAAATATCAAGAATCGATCATCAAAACTCAAGATTTTCAAGTTTAAAACTCAATTTTTTAATTTTTCACATAATGTCCCAAAACAGCCTCAGATCTAGCGGGACCCTAACCAAACATGCATACAAGTCCAAAAATATCATACGAATCAACTAGACTCGTCAAAATATCGATCTGATGCTGTTTACCAAATACATTGACCGTGGTAAATTCTAGTTGTTTTTAAAGCCAAAAATCACTTTTCTTTCAATTTTCACATATGAACTTTTTGGAAAGCGACCCGAACCACGCACTCCAATAATAAATCATCAATAAAGCCACGGGATGTCTCGGAACACAAAAAAGGGAGCCAGTACTCAGAACGACTAATCTGGTCATCATATTCTCCACCTCCAAAAGAAATGTTCGTCCTCGAACGGACATAGAAATATACCTGGACTGGCAAAAAAGTTCGGATATCTACTCCTTATATTGGGCTCGAACTCCCACTTAGCCTCCTCAATCGACTAACCTCTCCAATGCACTTTCATAGAAGGAAAACTCTTAGATCTCAACTTCAAACCTGCCAGTCTAGAATAGCCACCGGCTCTTCCTCGTAGGTCAAATTCTCATCAAGATGTGTCGTGGTACTTTCAAAGCATGAAAATGTAAAATACCGGATGTACCTCTGCTAGGCTAGGAGGCAATGCAAGCCTATAAGCAACCTCCTAAACTCTTTCCAAAATATCGAGCGGGCCAATAAACCTCGGGCTCAACTTGTCCTTCTTCCCAAATCGTATCATGCCCTTCATAGGCGACACTTAGAGAAGAACCTTCTCACCTTCCATGTAAGACATATCTCGAACCTTTTGGTCCACATAACTCTTTTGCTTTGACTGAGTTGTACAAAGTCGCTCTACAATCACTTTCACCTTCTCCAAAGTATCACGAACCAAGTCTGTGCCCAACAATCTAGCCTCATCGGGCTCAAACCAACCCACCGAAGAACGACATCGCCTCCGATATAAGGCCTCATATGGAACCATCTGGATGCTCGACTGATAGCAATGGTTGTACACTAACTCCGCTAGAGGTAAACATTAGTCCCACTGACCCCCGAAACCCATAGAGCATGCCCGCAACATGTCCTCCAGAAGCTGAATAGTATGCTCGAACTGTCCGTCCATTTGAGGATGAAATAAGGTACTTAGATTGACCTGCGTGCCTAACTCACATTGCACGACACTCCAAAAGTGTGAAGTGAACTGCATGCCCTGATCCGAAATGATAGAAATTGGCACACCGTGAAGGCGAATGATCTCTCGGATGTAAATCTTAGCCAGCCACTCAGAAGAATCGGATTTCATCGTGTGAACTTAGTAAACCCATCCATAATAAACCAAGCAACATTATATTTTCTCAAGGTCTGTGGTAGTCCTACCACAAAGACCATAGTAACGCGCTCCCATTTTCACTCTAGTATCTCCAATATCTGAGTCAATTGATAAGTGTGGATTTTAACTACTTATTTGTACCTTCTTGCTTTAGTTTTAGTTCGAAAGTAGTGATTTTTATTTCCAAAATCAATGAAATTGTGTGAATTGTAGGCATGTTGGAGGATTGGAGCTTCACGAAGAAATCTAACTCAAAAAGGAATATTCCATCTCAAAAGGCAAGAAGGAGAACTGCAGGCAGAAGTGAGGTCCACAGAAGTAATTCTGTGGCAGCAGATGATTATGAGGTCCGCAAAATTTGAAATGCGGCCACAAAACAAACCTTGAAGACTCTGAGGAGTTCTGAAGAAGTGTGGTCCACATACCAAATGGTGCGTCCACAAAAGCTGGTTGCACTAACAAAGTTTGACAAGTTCAGAGAAGGTACAAAAGACCAAGTGTGAAGCCTCGTAAAAGTGTGGTTCGCAATCAAAATATACGGCCGCAGAAGCAGTAGTGCAGCCGCAGATAGAACTATGCGGCCACGGATTTCCTCCTCATGCAAGAGTAGAAGACAAAGTGCATTTTGCACATGGAATTGTGCGGCTGCAGAATCTCCCGAAGGGCATTTTTTTCAGCGATTTCTGGACACTACAAATAGACGAGAAATATTTTTTTAGGGGAAGTTTTGTATTGTTAGCAGCTATAGTGGTTATATTTTATCCTTTTGGGAAAGTAGTGATCAAAATTGAAGAAGACCCATTAATATTACCTTTTAATTGTAGTTTATGGCTTTAATTACTTCTTCTACTTTATTTTCTATGTCTTCTAGCATGAGTAGCTAGATTTTATCTAGGGTAGTATCTCAACCCTAGTGTGTAAATCTTATGGGTTTTTAATACTAATGCTTGTTTATGATTGGGTGTTGTTTTTTTAGCCATGTTTATGCATTTTATCTTGATTTAATGGTTTCAAACATTGATTCATGCCTATTGACTTAGTTATTACTTGAGAAAGAGGAACCTAGTCTAGGAAAACATGGCTAACAAGAAATTGAGCTAGTTAAAGTTCTGATTAGTTTGATTAAAGGGTTTGAACTAGAGATAGGGAAAACCGACTTAAACTCCTATCAATTGCCTGGAGTGATACCCATTGGACTTGAGAAAGCCAATTTGGCCATAACTGCTCTATGACCGAGAGGTATTGAGTGGGTACTTGCGATTTGAGAGTCATAATACATCCCAATCTATCGAACAAACATTAACTTAGTATACCTATTAGGTTTACACTTAGGTAGAGGTTACATCCTTATGCTTTTCCTCATTGATAAAAACACCAAAAAAGCTTTACTCTCTCTAGTTGTTATTACTTAGTCTAAAATCTTAGCATTAAAATTAGTTAAGAATCATCCCTCTTGTTTGAAAGTATAATTTGGTTATTTCACGTTCTCTCATCAGGTATTTACTTTAATACCGATTTTAAACTCCCTAAGGAGTTCGGCCCCGACTCACGTTGGGTATTATAATTGCAACAATCGTTTCCCACTTAATATTGAGTGTGGATTTGGAAATGATTAAGTTTTGGTGTTGCCAGGGAGTTTTTATGGTGTTCACAATATACTTAAGTTTATTTCTTGAAATATCTCCTTTTACTTTCATGATTCTAATTTGTTGAAGTGGTCGTAGGTACCAAATAGCGAACAACGGACTTGGAAATTTGCTATTGGGAGAGGTGGACGGCGAAGAGGAGCAACTTGATGAAATGCCTCAAGCTCCACAACAAAATCTCCGAGGCTGTGTTCAACAGGACAATGTGCCTCCACCTCCACCACCACAACTACAAGCGGTGCAACATTAGATTTTGCTCAATGAAGGTTATGCAAGTGCCATAAACCACCTCGCATTCGAGCAGGAAACTATCAATTTACCAATGTGATGCTTACTTTGCTTGAGCAACGAAGCTATTTCACTGGGACGCCGAGTCAAAATACTTATAAACATCTTAAGGGTTTTGTGGATATGTGTTGGGGAAGCAAACAAACAAATGTTTCGGAAGATTCTTTGAGGCTAAGGCTTTTCTCTTTCTCACTAAGGGGTAAGGCTTTGGATTGGTTGTAACGCTTGCCTAATTATTCTATCCATACTTGTGATAAATTGACGGCGAAGTTTATTGCTAAGTTTTTCTCTGTGGGCACATGGCCACTCTTCCAGATGTAATATTGTCTTTCAAGCAAGATCCCAATGAACTTTTGCATGAGATTTGGGAGCGGTACGAACAATGGAGAAGGAGTGCTCGAACAATGATATGACCGACAACATGCTCCAACAAAATTTCTACCGTGGTATTAATGGAGGCAACTTTATGAAAACACTTTATGTGGAGGCATGTGAGATTCTATATGAGATGGCGGTGTCTTGGAATTCCCGAGCTAATATTCCCCAAGGTGATCCCAACATGATACATCTATATAAAGAGTTGCAGGACCATGGGCAAGTCATTGCCGAATTGACAATAACTATGACCCAGCTCGCTAAGACCCAACTTAATCAAGTACAAGCTCCTAAGCAAGTTCATGCTATGGAAGGGGTAAATGTGTTGGTAAATAAGAAGAGGATCAAGATTCCACAATTTCAATCCCGAGTGGAGAATTATGCACAAGATGATGGTAGTTTTGATCAGGATGATTCCTATCATGAGCAAGAAGAAAAGGTATAATTTGTGAACAATTACCAAGGGAAACGGAACAATTTCCAAGGCTCCAATCAACAACAATGGAATTCTCAAAGTAACCAAGGCAATCGGGGTTCTAACAATCAAGGGAATTGCCACAACAACAACAACCAAAGAAATTGGAGTAGAAACAACCAAGGAAATTGGGGAGGCAACAATCAAGGAAATCAAGGAACGGGTTTTCAAAGGCCCCCAATGTACTAAGTACCTAGCAATCCACCTCCTTATCCTTCCCATGGTTCAAGTTCTTCAAACAATGAAATGGGCCATTTTGATAACATGTTTAAGCAAATGATGGAGAAGAATGCCGATCCGGATGCCTAACTTGCCTCACATACCACATCAATCCGTATTCTTGAAATTCAAATGGAGAAAATCTCTCAATCTCTAAATACTCGTCCTAAGGGTGCACTACAAGTGAAACAGTAGTAAACCCAAAGGGTGGTAACAAGACGGGGCATGATATGGCGGTTATCAAAAAAAGTGGAAGAGGCGAAAATGCACCCACCTCAAATGAAACTTGTGGATGATGACCAAGTGATAAAAGAGGAGTAAATCCCAAACAAAGATGTTCAAGCAAGTGATGAGGTTCGGATTGACATTGATGAGAGTGTGGAGGAAACCCAATAGGAGGTGAACCCGTCTAGGGATCACATTATTGACATACCGAAGTCAGTAATGTAAAAGGCTAAGGCACCTTTACCTAAGCCTCCACCTCCGTGTCCTCAAAGACTTGCCAAGAAAAATGGTGTGAATCAATTCAAGAAGTTTATTCAAATAATGAAAAGTCTCTATATTAATGTGCCACTGGTAGAAGCTTTGGAACAAATGCCTGGCTATCCCAAGTTTATGAAAGATCTTGTGACCAATAAGAGGACGATGAATTTTGAAACTATAAAGGTCACTCATCAAGTGAGTGCAATTGTTCATTCCATGACTCCTAAGTTGGAGGATCCCGGTGCTTTCACAATATTAGGAATGCCGATTTTGCTAAAGCTTTTTGTGATCTTGAGGCGAATATCAATTTGATGCCCTACTCGGTGTTTAAAACTTTGGGAATTGGGAAACCAAGACCCACATCTATGAGGTTTCAAATGGCTGATCGTACCATAAAGAGGTCGTTGGGAGTGATTGAGGATGTTTTGGTCTGAGTTGATAAGTCATTCTTCCGGTGAACTTTGTTATTCTAGATTGTGAGGTTGATTATGAGGTATCTATTATTCTTGGAAGACCTATCCTTGCTATAGGTAAGGATCTTTGTGATGTGGATGCCAAAGAACTCACTTTCTGGGTTGGTGATGAAAAAGTGGTATTCCATGTTTGCAAATCTATGCGGCAACAAAATAGCAATGAAGTGTGTTCTATTTGTTATTATTAGTGATGACACAAGTGCTACAATCAATGTTGGTGATATGTTGGAACACGTTTTGATCAACTTTGATGATGATGAGACGGATGGTTTCATGGAATGTATGAACTCTTTGCAAGGAATGGTGTCGTACAACTATGCACCCCAGAAATTATCTTTGGATTTTGAAAATAGGAAGACTCCTCCTACAAAGCCTTCTATTGAAGAGCCACCTACTTTGAAGTTGAAACCATTGCTACCACACCTTAGGTATGAATTTCTTGGCCCTTACTCTACTTTACCAATTATTCTTTCCTCTTGTTTGACAAACGTGTAGGTTGATTCCACATTGGCGGTGTTGGAAAAGAGGAAAAAAGATATTTGGTGGACTTTGGCTGATATTCGGGATATAAGCCCTGCATTTTGCATTCATAAGACCATGTTTGATGATGGAGATAAACCTTCCATTGAACATCAAAGAAGAAGGACCCAATGAAGTCATGCAAGAAGTAGTCGAGAAGGAGATTATCAAGTGGTTAGATGTCGGGGTTGTCTACCCCATTTTCAATAGTTCATGGACCTCTCCAGTTCAATGTGTCCCAAAGAAGGGGAAAATGACAGTTGTTACCAATGAGAAGAATGATTTTATTCCCACAAGAACGGTCACTGGTTGGAAAGTTTGTATGGATTATCATATGCTTAACAAAGTCACAAGGAAGGATCACTTTCCACTTCCTTTTATGGACCAAATGCTTGATAGATTGTTCGGCCGTGCTTTCTATTATTTCCTTGATGGTTACTCAGGCTACAATCAAATTCTTATTGCTCCGGAAGATTAAGATACAACCACCTTTACATGTCCTTATGGTATTTTCTCTTTAAATGGATGCCTTTTGGCTTGTGCAATAGACCGGCAACTTTTCAATGGTATATGATGGCTAATTTCATGGATATGGTGGAAGACTACCTTCAGGTCTTCATGTACGACTTCTCGGTGGTTGGAGATTCTTTTGATGATTGTCTTGCAAATTTAGATAAAGTGTTGGGTAGATGTGAGGAAACGAATTTGGTGCTCAATTGGGAGAAATGTCATTTCATGGTTGAGGAAGGCATTGTCCTTGGCCATAAGATCTCAAAGAATGGTATTGAAGTTGACAGGGCGAAGATTGAAGTTATTTCTAAGCTCCCCCCCCCCCACTTCGGTAAAGGATGTGCGGAGTTTCTTAGGTCATGCGGGTTTCTACCGACGCTATGGATTTATCTAAAGTGGTGAACCCATTGTGTAAGCTCCTTGGAGAAGGATGCTAAGTTTCATTTCAGTGATGATTGTATGAGAGATTTTGAAAAATTAAGGCTCAAGTTGACAACCACTCCTATCATTACCTCTCCAAATTGAAGTTTACCATTTGAGCTCATGTGTGATGCAAGTGATGTAGCGGTTGGGGCTGCTTTGGGGCAACGTGTCAACAAAGCTTTTCATATGCTTTACTATGCTAGTAAGACCATGAATAATGCTCAAGTCAATTATATCGTTACGGAGAAAGAGCTCCTTGCAATTGTGTTTGCAACTGAGAAGTTCCGCATGTACTTGACAGGTGCAAAAGTTATTGTCCACACGGGTCATGCGGCACTTCGCTAACCTATGAGCAAAAAGGAATCTAAAGCTCGATTCATGAGATGGGTACTTTTTTTGCAAGAATTTGATGTTGACATTCAAGACAAGAAGGGTAGTGAAAACCAAGTAGCGAACCACTTGTCTCATTTGGAGGAGGAGGTAAGGCCATATGATGACCTTGGAATCAATGATTCTTTCCCCGATGAGCAACTTTAGGCAGTATCAAACAAGGAGTTACCATGGTTTGCGGACTTGACAAATTTTCTTGTGAGTGGTGTCATTTCGGATGAGTTCTCTTCAAACCAAAGAAAGAAGATCAAAAGAGATTGTCAAGACTACTATTGGGATGAGCCATACCTTTTCCGGATTTGTACGGATGAGGTGATTAGGAGGTGTGTTCCAAGAAGAGCAAGGTGATATTCTTGGAGCTTGTCATTCTTAGCAATATGGTGGTCATCATGGTGGAGCAAGAACGGCGGCCAAAGTTCTAAGTCTTGGTTTCTCTTGGCCTACTCTCTACAGAGATGTAAATGACTTGGTGAAAAGATGTGTTGAATGTCAACGGGCGGGTGGAATTTAAAAAAAATGAGATGCCTCTTACAACCATCTTGGAGATTGATATTCTTTATGTTTGGGGCATTGACTTTATGGTCCCTTTTGTGCGTTCTTGTGGAAACACTTACATTTTAGTCGCAGTGGATTATGTGTCCAAGTTGTTGAAGTCGTTGCCTTACCCAAAATGAGGCTAGAAATGTTGTGGCTTTCTTGAAGAAGAATATTTTTACAAGATTTGGTGCTCCACGTGCAATCATAAGCGATGGGGGGTCACATTTTTGCAACAAGGCTTTCCACACTTTACTTGGCAAGTATGGTATTATTTACAAAGTCACGACTCCCTATCATCCACAAGCTAGTGGTCAAGTGAAAGTCTCCAACTGTGAGATAAAGAGTATCTTGTCTAAAATGGTAAATGCAAATCGGACAAATTGGTCCAAGAAGCTTGTGCTTTATGGGCATATAGAATGGCTTAACAAACACCTATTGGAAAGCTTGTCATCTCCCGGTGAAACTAGAGCACAAGGCAATATGAGCCTTGAAGAAATTGAATCTTGATTGGGATGTAGCCGCTAACTTGCAGGTTACACACTTGAATGAATTGGATGAGCTCCGGTATCATGCTTATGAGAGTTCGTCCTTGTACAAAGGAAAGATGAAATATCTTCATGACAAGTACATTTGGAAGAAAGAGTTCAAGGACGGTGATCTAGTGTTGTTATTTAACTCAAGGTTGAGGATGTTTCTCGTGAAGCTTAAATCCAAGTGGAGTGGTTCGCTTGAAATTGTTGGTGTGACACCCTTCAGTGCATTGGATTTGAAGAACAAGAACAATGAAATATTCTGAGTCAATGGTCACCGGGTGAAGGACGGAGAGAGCCATATGGTGGCGGTTATTTACTTTACTTGAGGATGTTATGACATTGCGTCATGCTGCGACGTTACATAAGTCGCTTCTTGGGAGGAAACCCAAGTTCTTTTCCTTTTTCTCTTTTTTGTTATATGTTATTTGTTATTTCCAACTTGATTTGAATTATGCTGCAGGGACAAGTGTTAGCTGAGAAATGGTAGACAAGGTTGTGTCAACAAAACAAGAAATGCAAACCGCACTTTTTCTTTGTGTGGCCGTAGAAAAAGAATGCCACCACAGAAGCCATTGTGCGGCCGTAGATTTCATCTATGGACCACACTTGCATGAGCAAACTTATATGTCAAATGACTGGTCCTCTGAAATTTTCACTATGAGTGCGAAGTTATAGAGAATTTTGCGGACCGCACAAGAGATTTTGAACACTGAAGGCCAGGTAGAAGAGTGTGGCCCGCACTTAAAATTGTGCGGCCACACTCTCCACTCTATCCTTCAAACTACTGTAAGTATAAATATAACTTAAGGCCTCATTTTATACTTTTCCCACTTTGCAAAGTTACTGTTGCTCTGAGTGATTACCTGAGATTTAGCACCTTCAAACACACACCACCATTTGCACCCACTAAGATCTTTGCACATTTACACCATCCGGTATGCTTCATTTCATGTTGATTTATTTCATTTTAATTTTTAATTTATTTTTTATTTTTAACTTCTTTTTAGGCCATCTGTTATTATATTCCTTCAATGTATCCATGTGGGGTAAATTCTTTACTGGGTAATTGATAGAGCATGCTAAATTGGGCTCGGTTAACTGATATCTATGTGTATACCATGTTTCCAAATAGATTTGAATAAGTTTTTGCATAACCTAGTTAGAAGAGAGACCTGCCCATTGTGTTCTTAAATGTGCGGCCGCACTTGGATTTGTGTGGTCCGATGTTTGTTAGTTAAGCCAACTGGTTAGATAGGTGTTTCTACGGCCGTACTTTAATTGTGCGGACCGCATAATTTCTCGAGAGTTCGCACAAATGGTCCACACTGTTAATCAGAGGCTTGCCCTTGAGCTTCTAAAGTGCGCACCACACTTTTTATTGTGCGGGCTTCAGAGAAGAAACAGCTGAGCCCATTGCACATATGTGCAAAAGTGCGGCTGCACTTGGAATTGTGAGGTCTGCACTTCCACTATGCGGGCCGCACTTCAAATTGCGCGGACCGCAATTTTCCAATTTCTTTTGCATGTTAACTGAAAGCTCACTGCTTCTACGTTGTTCTCACTCACTTACACGAGTCTTAAATGTGCTTAATCATGAATTTCAACTGACAATTATCTTTATGTTTATACAGATAATGGTACGATCACGAGGTCAAGGTGAATCTACCAAAGGAAGAGGAGAAGCTTCAAGGGGTTGATGTAGAGGTACCTTGCCCCCAGTGTGAAGAAAGCTATAACAAAGAACACTACAGCAGGCCGAGAGAGAGGTAGAGACCTTTCTGAGTCTAGTTCATATGCCCCATCTAGGGAAGCCTCAGAGTGGAACTTTGTATCGATTCTGGAGGAACACACTGAGGAGCAATCCAAGCCACAGAGGTAGTCTGAGCCTCTGGATGTGCCTTATGCATCCTATAACACTTCCATGTGTTCGAAGAGTGTTAGTCATGAGTCCAATGCTGCTACTGGCTCTGATTCTGATGATGCCCTAGATGATGGGAGAGGGGGTATAGGTGCACAGGCAGGTTTGGCTAGGTCAAAGAATAAGGAGGTCTGGGAAGATAGATTTGTGACTCGCCGAGCTTTTTCTGCTTTCCGGGTATGGTGGCTTGTTCGATCCTTGACTCACGAGAGGCAGTTCTTACTGAAAGATCTAAACAAGTACAATCCTACTGTTCTGGAGAGTTTACAAAAAGGAAAGGGTGGATGCTATTTACTGAAAATCTAGTGGATGTAATGGAGCACCTTGTCCGAGAATTCTATGCCAACACGGTGCATATTCTCAAAGGGACAAGGTCACCAAAGTGTGAACTTGAAGATGAAATTTGATTAGCATATTCTGAATGTGTACTTGGGGTTTGACGATGTGGAGTCGAAAGATTACTTAGAGAAATTGGCTCTGAAAGAAGAGGCTAGGTCGTGGCTTGCGGAGATTCTAGCACTGGGACACACTCCTCCTTGGATTGCTACTGGGATGCCTAACCTTCGGAGCACTCTGAATTATAAGGCCAAAGGGTGGCAAACCTTTGTATGCAATAGGCTTGACCCGTGCCTGAATGAGAACAACCTGCCTATTCCTCGAACTATTCGGGTAGCTTCTAATATGGCCGGGTACCCATCAATGTGGGTGCCTAATGTCGGCCAATATCTCCCTCGTGGCATAGTAGGCCAACACCTCATACCCCTATCCCAACACTATCACTGAGTATCTCACAGATGCAAAGGTGGAGCCCATGCCATTTGACACCAAGGTCAAGCCGACAGGGCCGTTTGAGTGGTACAAGCTGCAGGATCCGGGGAACCCGAAGAAGAGTGCTCATCCTTCTACTACTACTAGCCAGTCTAATGAGATAGTAGTGGTAGTTCTGCTACATCTTATAGTCCATCTACATTAGTTGAGCATTCTACCAGTGCAGCAGTTGCTATGCCCGAGCCACCATCATCAGCTCCTCCTAGAGCGTCTACTGCATTCCCTACTCCAGCTCCGAGGCCGGTGCCCATGCCTACAAGTCCCCTATCCGCTTTGTGAGTCTCTCAGACATTGGCGAGTCTCAACAACTGGGTGCATGTAGCTACTTCAAAGCTGTCTGAGATCTCCAATGTTATTGAAGGGCAGACATCTACACAGGCACCCCGGGACTCCTCTGACATTAGTGAGAAGCTTAGCAAAGTATTGGACAACCTGAAAATTATTATGGATACATTGGTACAACATGGTGCTGCGATTGAGCGGCTGACTAAGCAGGTGAAGAAGATGAGGAAGTACCAGGCCAGCAAGAAGCCAGTTGACGAGCTTCGAGCTGAGGTGACCTGGATAGCCACCGTTGGAGATTTGCCATTTGACATGCTACTTGACCCATCTCAGCCCCACCCAGATCCATCCACACAAGATGCTCCTGCTGCTCCGACTGAGGAGTCGTGCCTTGCCGCCGACTCTGTTGACGCAGTGTGCGATGTTCACTTCTCCGACCACTCCCAAACTTGATGATGACATTCAGTTGGCTGAGCTAACTGGGACTGATGCTGCTGGGGACACAGTGATGACTGAGGACACTTAGGGAGTTTCTATGCCCTCTCTACTTAATCTCTTATTTTGTTAAGCATTATGGACAATGCTTATTTTTATTCAGGGGTTCGAATGTAATAATTGGATGATTCTAATTTGTTTTTATCTATTTGTAGTAGTTGTTACTTTCATTAGCTTCTTTACTTGTTTACCTTTAATTTTGTTTATGTTAGTAGCTTTTATGTTTTTCTTATTAGTACGGATAATAACCCTTTGGTTTTCTTAATTCCTCGTTTCTTTCCAGAGGTGGTCTTTTGTGTGAACCGGGTGACTCTTCTCAAGGATGGATGGTGTGACAACTTTCTTAAAGAATGAGTTTGTTTTGTGTTTAGGTAATAATAGTAGTAAGTAGTAATGAATAAAATCCCTAATTAAGTCATTCTCTAAAAGGAGTTATTCATGCTTCATTTGGCACCAACACACTTAACTGCATGCTTATGGTTTGAAACAAGATATTTGGAAGAAAATAGCTCTAGTTAGTGACTTTGAGGTTCTTGAGTTGACTTTGATAATCATTAAGTGGTTGATTGGACCATAGTGATTTTTAACTTGACTGTAATCGTTGTAGGCTTTAGACTCTATCCTCTTTTACTGTCTAGTTGCATGAGAAGTGAGGTGATTTTTGTTGCTAGTCCAAGTACTTGAGTGGATGGTCTAGAACTTGGCCTGAATGTGTTTCAAGGAAAAATTCTAGGTTTTCTTGGTTTGGAAAATGATTGTAGGATTTCCTTGGTCTGTTTGAGCTTTCTATTGCCACCCTATGTTTGTTATCCCTAGTCAACCTTATTGAGCCTTTAGCCTTTCTCTGCTGGTAACCACACTGTAAGCCTTTAGCCGTTCTGATTGTAATCCTCTCTTGGCACCCGAACCTTCCTTAACACTCTTATGTAGTAAGTGGCTCAAGGCATAAGTTTGGAAAAAAAGTTTAGGAATCTAAAAGAGGTATCAAGGCACCAAAAAGAGAGAAAATAAATTATCTCCATGAAAAGAGGAGGCAAGAAAAGAAAGAACAAAAAGAAAATAAAAAGGGAGATTGATGAAATCAAAGAGAGGCGACTATTTCTAGTATGAGCATCAAGTGAGAAAAATAATGAAATGAACAATAAAGAGTGATGGCAAGTCTCTCTAGCCCCCAAGAAAAAGAAATGCCTCTAAGGGTTTGGTAAATGTGAGCCAAGAAATGAAAAGTGGAGTGCTTACGAAAGGGGGTAACCACTTATCCCATATGGTATATTACCCCAATCCAAAAGCCTTCATTACAACCCGAAAGAAGTCCTACTTGAACCGAGTGAGCTTATATTAGTGGAAATCTACATGAGGGGCAAGCCTATGGTACTTGAAGCTTTACTTGTGTCATTCCTTTGTGAGTGAAGAGTGAATCCTTTATTGCTCAAGAAGTTGAGTGTTAATTCTTGAAGTGAGCATGGGAAATGGAAGGTAGAGGAGGAAGAGTTTGGAGTCCACCATGATTTACATGATAGAACAAGAGTCCTTGATAAGTGGAGTCAATTCTTGAAGCTCAAATGTCACACTAAAGTTATATGCACATAACATATGCTTTGTCACCTTGTTGAAAATGCATGAGTATTGTGGGTAATTGTTGGTCCCAAATGAGTATGAATGACTTACTATTGACTCTTTGAAACTTTCACTTAGAGGAGGTGAGAACTAATCTATTTGCATGAGGACAAGCAAAGACATAAGTTTGGGGGAGTTGAAAAGTATGGATTTTAATCACTTATTAGTACCTTCTTTCTTTAGTTTTAGTCTAAAAGTATTGATTTTTGTTTCCAAAACTAATGAAGATGTATGTATTGCAGGCATGTTGGAGGATTGGAGCTTAACAAAGAAATCCAACTCAAAAAGGAATATTCCAGCTCAAAAAGGCAAGAAGGAGAACTGCAGGTAGAAGTGCAGTCAGCAGAAGTAATTCTACGGCCACAGATGATTATGAGGTCCACAGAACTTGAAGTGCAGCCACAGAACAAACCTTGAAGCCTTTGAGGAGTTTTGAAGAAGTGCGGTCCACACACCAAACGGTGCGGCTGCGAAAGCTGGTCGCACTAAAAAAGTTTGACAAGTTCAGAGAAGGTGCAAAAGACCAAGTGTGAAGTCTCGTAAAAGTGCAGTCTGCATTCGAAATATGTGGCTGCAGAAGCTAAATTGCAGCCGCAGATGGAATTATGCAGCTACAGATTTCCTCCTCATGCAAAAGAAGAAGAAAAAGTGCGGTTCATACATGGAATTGTGTGGCCACAGAACCTCCCGAAGGGCATTTTTGTCAGCAATTTCTCGACACTATAAATAAAAGGAAAACACTTTTTTATGGCAAGTGTTTGTATTCTTAGCAGCTGTAGCGGTTGTATTTTACCCTGTTGGGAAATTAATGATCAAAATTGTAGAAGACCATTAATTTTACCTTTTAATTGTAGTTTATGGCTTCAATTACTTCTTCTAATTTGTTTTCTATGTCTTCTAGCATGAGTAGCTAGATTTAATCTAGGCTTGTGACATAATCCTAGTGTGTAAATCTTATGATTTGTTAATACTAATGCTTATTTATGATTGAATATTGTTTATTTAGCCATGTCTACGCATTTTATTTAGAATTAGTGGTTGCAAATATCGGTTCATGGCTATTTGAATAACTTCTTACTTGAGAAAGAGGAACCTAGTCTAGAAAAACTTGGCGACAAGAAATTGAGCTAGCTAAGGTTTTGACTAGTTTGATTGAAGGGTTTGAACTAGAGATAGGCAGAACCCGACTTAGACTCATATCAATTTCTTAGATTGATACCCATTTGGACTTGAGAAAGCGAATTTGGGCATAACCGCTCTATGACCGAGAGGTATTGAGTGGGTACTTGCGAATTGAGAGTCATAATACTCCTTGATCTATCGAAACACCAAAAACAATTTACTCTCTCTAATCTCTATTACTTAGTCTAAAATCTTCGTATTAAAATTAGTTAACAATCATTCCTCTTACTTTAAAGTATGATTTGGTTATGTTACGTTCTCTCATCAAGTATTTACCTTAATATCGATTGTAAACTCCCTGAGGAATTCGACCCGACTCACGTTGGGTATTGTAACTGCAATGACCGTTTCCCACTTAATATTGAGTGTGGATTTGGACGTGATCATCAACCCACCCGGTTTTTTATGTTCATACTTCACCTGTTGACAATTCAAACATAGAGAGATATGTCCAACAATATCTTTTTTCATCTTTGCCACCAATAGTGTTGCATTATGTCACGGTACATTTTCGTGACACCTCGATAAATGGAATACAGTAAACTGTGAGCCTCCTCAAGGATCAACTCTCTCAACCCATCAACATTCAAAACACAAATCTGGCCCTGAAGCCGCATAACACCATCATCTCCAATCGAATCCTCCTTGGCACCACCCTGTTGCACTGTGTCTTTCAATACCAACAAGGGAGGATCATCAAACTGGCGAGCCTTGATATGCTCCAACAATGATGATTGTGCCACAACACAAGCGAGAACCCTACTAGGCGCCGAAACATCCAACCTCACAAACTGGTTGGCCAAAGCCTGAACATCCATGGCTAGTGGCCTCTCTACTGTCGGTAAAAATGCCAAACTGCTCATACTCTCTGCCTGCCAACTAAAGGCATCAGATACCACATTGGCCTTACCCAGATGATATAATATGGTGATATCATAGTCTTTCAATAACTCTAACCATCTCCACTGTCACAAATTAAGATCCTCCGGTTTGAAACTTCGATGATCGGTATAGACCACACATGGAATACCTTATATATAGTGCCTCCTAATTTTGAGCGCGTGAACAATGGCTGCTAGCTCAGAATCATGCACACAGTAATTCTTCTCATGGACCTTCAACTAACGAGATGCGTAGGCAATCACCCTACCGTCATACATCAATACAGTGCCAAGTCCAATACGCGATGCATCATAATATACAGTGTAAGATCCTTAACCTGTGGCCAACACCAACACTGGGGCTATAGTCAAGGCAATCTTGAGCTTTTGAAAGCTCGTCTCACACTTGTCGGACCATCGAAAAAGGATTACCCTTCTGGGTCAACTTGGTCAATGGGGCTGAGATAGATGAAAAGCCCTCCATGAACCTGCGATAATAACCCACCAAATCCAAGAAGCTCTGAATCTCTGTAGCTAAAGTAGGTCTAGGCCGGTTTTGAACTGTCTCAATCTTCGTAGGATCCACCTTGATACCCTCAAAAAACATAACATGACCAAAAAAGACAACCGAGTCTAACCAGAACTCACACTTCGCAAACTTGGCATATAACTGACGATCCTTCAAAGTCTGAAGTATAATCCATAGGTGTTGCTCATGCTCCTCTCGACTGCAAGAGTAAACCAGTATATCATCAATGAAGACAAGCCTGAAGGAATCCAAATAGGGCTTAAACACTCAGTTCATAATATTCATGAAGGATGCTGGAGCATTTGTTAAGCCAAATGATATCAGCAAGAACTCGTAGTGACCATATCGAGTCCTACAATCTGTCTTAGGGACATCTGATGCCCTAATCTTCACCTGATGGTAGCCAGATCTCCAATCAATCTTCAAAAATACCTTGGCACCTTGAAGCTAGTCAAATAAATCATCAATCCTTGGAAATTATTCGTTAGTGACCTTGTTCAACTGCCGATAATCTATTCACATCCTCATCGATCCGTCCTTTTACTTGACAAACAACACTGGCACAGCCCAAGACGAGACACTAGGTCTAATGAATCCCTTGTCAAGCAAATCTTGCAATTGATCCTTCAATTCTTTCAACTCAGTTAGAGCCATGCGGTACTATTGAATAGAAATAAGTTGAGTGCCTGGAACCAAATCAATAAAAAAATTCAATATCTCTGTCGGAAGGCTACCTACCAAATTTGTAGCAAGCACCTCAGGAAACTCATTCACAACTGGTACCGAATCCATAGAAGGAACCTCCACATTAAAATTAGGGATATAACCCAAATATGCCAAACACCCTTTCTCGACCATACGCTGAGCCTTCAAATATGTAACCACCTCACTAATGAAGTAACCAAGGGTCCCTCTCCACTTTAATCTAGGCAACCCCGCTATGGCTAAAATCACAATATTGGCATGACAATCCAAGATAGCGTGATACGGGGACAACCAATCCATATCAAGAATGACCTCAAAATCCACCATATCCAACAACAAAAGATAAACTACAGTATCAAAACCATTAACAGTAACAACACAAGACCGATACACCCGATCAACTACTATAAAATCTCCAATCGGTGTAGACACAAAAACAGGAACATCAAGAGAATCACGAGGCATACTCAAATGCGAAGAAAAATATAAAGACACATAAGAATATGTAGAATTCGGATCAAACGACACGGAAGCATCTCTATGATAGACTGAGATAGTACCTGTAATAACTGCATCGGATGACTCTGTCTCAGGTCTAGTTGGAAATGCATAAAAACGGGCCTGATCCCCACCAATATGTCCTCCACCTCTGGGACGACCTACCACTTATTGACCTCCACCTCTACCTGATTGGCTCCCACCCCGGGCTGTCTAACCCCCTCCTCTAGCTGGTTGTGCGGGTAGTAGAGCCATCGGTGATGTAACCATGACACGAGTACCCTACTGCGGAATGCTGCTTTGTGACCTAGGGAAAAACTTCATGACGTGCCTCAGATCCGCACATGTATAACAAGCCCTCAGCTGACGTGAATGCTGACCCTAGAACTGTCTCTGTCGACCTGAATAACCACCCTGATAACTCTGAATTGGAGGTGCACTAACCAGAGCTTAAGGTGCACTATATGCTAGCTGCTCTTGACGAGATCCAAAAGAAATGTGGATGCCTAAAGCACCATAGGTAACTTATAGAGCTAACTAAACCGGCTTGATAGGATGGCCTCTACCAAAAGAACCCGTGCCTCTAGACGAGGCATTACTTAATCCTTCAAAATGACAGGGCATCTTGTTAGTCGTCGTCTCCCTAGCATGACCTCTGATGCACTCGATCCTTCTAGCGATCTCCACTACCCGGGTAAAAGAAATGTCATCCTCGATCTCTCTGGCCATGTGTATCCTGATGCCATATGTAATGCCATCTATGAACCTCCGCACCTTCTCCCTCCCAGTAGGGATCAGGATAGCTACATGGCGTGACAAATCCATAAATCTGGTCTCATACTGAGTAACGGTCATGCTACCCTACTGAAGGCAGTCAAACTGGTTGTAGAACTCCTCATATGGAGTGAAGGAAATGAACTTCTCCAAAAATAATTGTGAGAATATAGCCCATGTGAGAGGAGGTGAACATGCTGGCCTACCCTGTACGTACACCTCCCACCATTTCTTGGCAGAAGCATGCATCTGAAAATCCCTGAAATCAACTTCGTTGGACTCCACTATCCCCATATTGTGCACTATCTCATGGAAAAAGTCTAAGAAATCCTGCGGGTCCTCAGAAGGTGCACTACTAAAGTGAGGAGGAAATAACTTGATGAGCTTTTCCAACCTTTTTCGCCCTCATGACATCGCGTGTCTCTCCCCGAGCTGTGTAGCAATAATAGGCTAAATTGCCCCAACTGGTAGAACTGTTGGGGTCTGATACTTGTGAGGAATCTATTCTGGAGTGTAAGTAGCTGGAGTCTTGGCTTCTCTCCCGGCCTGAGAAACGGCAGGTGCCATGGGAAACACACATGCCTGGGCCATAGTCTCCATCAAGCCAACTATGTTGACTAAGGCATCCTGAAGCACTGGTAGCAATGAACCCCTTTAGGACCTGAGCTGGTCCTACTGCCTCGGTCAGAACAAGGATCTCCTCATCCTGCTCTATCTGAGGCTCGACAAAAGGTGCCGATGCGCATGCTCTAGGCTGAACTCTGCCCCTACCTCTGACTCTACCTCGGCATTGGCCCCTACCCCTAGTAGTGGCTGCAACCTAGGGCTCTAGCCGTATTTTGCACTCTAATTACTGCACTTTAATTATGTTTGAGTTTAAGTGATGGTGATTTGCAATTATTACATATTTTATGCCTTGCAGGATATGATTCCGAGTTAAAAAGATAATTTGGAGCTAAATCGAACAAACTGGAGTTTCACAGTCTGAGTAAAAGCCGAAGGAATTAAATAGGGACCGTATTTGGCGGTCGAGGACTAAGTCTGGATATCAAAAAGTGCATGAAAATTTACTCTAAGAAAATTACACTACCGCACCGCATGGGGCGCCTCGAGGCGCGACGCAGCAGTGCAATGTGCCTGCTTGACAGAAAAGCATACACTCTGAAGATTGCCACTGGCGCGGCGCATGGGACGATGCGAGGCGCGCGCCTATTCATTTTCCTTATAGTAATTTCCTGTTTCGGCTTGGAAAGAGTATTTTTATCCGGACCCACTTTAACATGGTATAAATACACCAAAAATACGTTTTTGAAGGGATTTTTGACCTACGAAAGAATTGGGAAGCAACAAAGGCAAGAAGATACGAGATTCCATCAAGGTTTCAACCAACAATCAGTACAATACGGGAGTTTGTAGCGAGTCACTAGTATTGATATTTTTTATGTCTTTAAAGTTTATTGAGATGAATTTTTCCATTGCTATGGAGTAATTCCCTTAGGGTGTTGACAAACACGGTGTTTTGATAATTTAATTAGGTATTCAATTCTTGACAATTGCTTGATTTAATTGATGGAGTTTTGAATTGTATTGTGAAGTTATTCATTATTTCATCCAATCGAAAGAGGAATTTTATATTGAATTTCTTTACATGTTATGCTCTTGTTTAAATTCGTGATTCAACTAGGTAATCGAAGGAGCCTCTTGAATTGCGAACTAGAAAATAGGGTAATATTCGTGAGAAGTTACCCTTTAAACTAAAACCATCATTAAATTCATTGCAATTGTTCATTTTTCTTTAATCGGATTATTTCTAAATATTAAAGTTTAGTCGAAAGAGGAACCTTAACTTAAAGTGTAATCTAATTATCTAGTGAATTTGTGAGAATCAGCAGTATTATAGAGTGAACTAATACAAGACTTAGATCCCGAGTCAAGTATCTTGCACCTGTCTAGTCAATTAACCTTATTTCTCTTACTGATATTTTTGTATTGCTCAACTTTTGTCTTCCTTGATCAATTGATAATTGCTTAAATTTTAATAGTTAAGTATAGTTGATAATCATTCCAACTAAATGTTGATTTTCCTGGATATTAATTAACTAAAAATTATTCGAATAATGTTTAAGTCCAATCCCTTTGGAGACAATAACTAAATTATGCTATCTTTGACTAGCAAGCATAAATTTTGTATTCTGTTGTGCGCTCATCACCCATCTTCGCATTTGCGAGCATGGCATCGCAAATGCCAGGCTCGCAATTGTGAATAGGTCTTCACAAATGCGAGACCTGCAAGTTCAACACACCAGATTTTCTCAGTAGTCAAAAAACCATGCGCAACCTATTCGAAACTCACCCGAGCCCCTCGGGCTCCAATCCGAACATCCACATAAGTGTAATAATATCACACAAACTCTCTTGCTAACTCAAATCATCAAACTAACATCAAATACCAAGAATCGATCATCAAAATTCAAGATTTTAAAGTTTAAAACTAATTTTTCACATAATGCGCCGAAACGCCCCGCGGTCAACTGGCACCCCAACCAAACGTGCGCAAGTCTAAAATATCATACATACCTCCAAAACCATCAAAATACTAATCCAAGGTCGTTTATCAAAAACGTTGGCCATTGTCAATTCTAGTTATTTTTAAAGCCAAAAATTACTTTGTCTTTAGATTTTCACATATGAACTTTTCGGAAAGCGACACAGACCACGCGCTCCAGTCATAAATCATCAAATAAAATTATGAGAGGTCTCAAAATATATAAAAGGGAGCTAGTACTCAAAACGACCTATCGGGTCGTCACAGGTTCACTCTATGATTAACAAATGGTAATCTCGTTTCACCCTAGTCTCAGAGCACGACATGAGTATTATTCTCTTGACATACTAAATGGCTCAATATGTTACAAGAATTTATCAATGCACGCCCTAAATATGAAGTTGTATATTTTTCGTGATCAGTATGGTAAACTATCTAACTTTAGGTAATTAGCATATATAAATAGAGGCTAAAATTCAACAATGAAGCAAACACGGGAGGAAACTCAAGAAAGAAGTCTTAGCTGCTATACTTGAGCTATAATCCTTAACTGGCTAGCGAGAAACCAGAAATTTTTTAGAGGTTTTATTGTGAATAAAGAGTTTGTTATACAATACAAACATACAGAGATTAGGGAGAGAGTGCATGTGCTTGATGGAGCAAAGAGAGAACGTTGATGTGAGTTGTTCATACAAAGAATTTATAATTAATTGCATATTTTTGGAGGCCTTATGTTATAAACCCCTTACCTGGAAGGTGATCGGGGTATGAGGTGCTCTTTAGGTGTATTCATTTTGCTTGTTTATGGTCATATTTTATGTTTTGTTATCTAATTTTGTTCTATTTTAGAAATGATGAATTTGATAAGTCTCTACATCTATAAGTTTTTTCGGTCTAATCAGTTGATGTCTGTAATTTACTCACCCCATTTATTCATATTTGAATTTATTCACCCATTAATTCGTCGCATCAAATAAATCTAGCAAGGGGAAGTTAAATTCTCCTTTTGGTTTAACCTAAAAAAATTGGTTTAAGAATAAAAAAATTATATTTATGAAAATTAGGTCGCAAGCAATCAATTCGCTCTAAAATGAATAGGTAAACGAGGTAAATGTCGAAATGAAGAATGAAAGGTCCGATATACCTAGGGCTCAATTGCCCTTCTTCCCGAACCTCATCACACCCTTCATGGGTGAAACCCGGAGCAAGACTCGCTCTCCAACCATGAACGCAACATCGCGGATCTTTCGATCCGCATAACCTTCTGTCTAGATTGGGCAGTACGAAGCCGATCCTAGATCATATTGACCTTCTCCAAGGCATCTCGAACCAAATCTATGCCTAATAACTTAGCCTCTCCCGGATCAAACCACCCAACTGGAGAACGATACCGTCTCCCATATAGGGCCTCGTAAGGAGCCATCTAAATACTCGATTGGTAGTGTTGTTGTAGGCAAACTCTGCAAGCGGCAAGAACTGATCCCAAGAACCCCCAAAATTCATAACACAAGCACGAAACATATCCTCCAATATCTAAATGGTGCGCTCGGACAGTCCGTCCGTCTAGGTGAAATATTGTACACAACTCAACTCGCGTGCCTAAGTCACGTTGTACAGCTCTCCACAAAAGCGATGTGAACTACATACCCCGATCAGAGATGATAGATACCGATATGTCGTGAAGTCAGACAATCTTGTGGATATAAACCTGAGCTAGCTGCTCTGAAGAATAGATAGTCACTACCGAAATTAAATGAGCTGACTTGGTCAACTTGTCCACAATCACCCATACTGCATCAAATTTCTTCTGACTTTGTGGAAGCCCAAACACGAAGTCCATAATGACACGCTCCCATTTCCACTCGAGAATCTCAAGTCATTGAAGCAAACTGACCGGCCTCTGATGCTCATATTTAACCTACTGACAATTTAGGCAGTGAGCTACATACTCCACTATGTCTTTCTTCATTCTCCTCCACCAATAGTGTTGTCTCAAGTCCTGATACATCTTAGCGGCACCTAGATGAATAGTACCGTGAATTGTGGGCCTCCTGAAAAATATACTCACGCAACCCATCCATGTTGGACACACATAATCGACCCTGCATCCGTAACACACCATCATCTCCAATAGTAACCTCCTTGGCATGCTATGCTGAACCCTGTCCTTAAGGACAAGCAAATGGAGGTCGTCATTCACTCTCTGATGCGATCATATAAGGAAGACCGAGAAACCACGCAAGCAAGAACTCGACTAGGCTTCCAAACATCCAATCTAACGAATTGGTTGGCCAATTGTTGAACATCCAATGCTAATGGCCTCTCCGCTACTGATAGATATGCTAAACGGTACAAACTCTCCGCCTTTCGGCTCAAGACATCGTCCACCACATTAGCCTTCCCGGGATGATATAGAATGGTAATATAATAATCCTTAAGCAACTCTAACCACCTCCCCTGCCGCAAGTTAAGATCTTTCTGTTTGAATAGATGTTGTAGACTTCAGTGGTCAGTTAGTAACTCACAGGGGACACCGTACAATTAATGTCGCCAGATCTTCAATGCATGAACAATGGCTGCAAACTCCAAGTCATGGACCAGATAATTCTTCTCATGGGTCTTCAGTTGTCGAGATGCGTAGGCAATCACCCTACCATCTAGCATCAACATCGTTCCAAGACCAATACGTGACACATTATACTATACAGTACAAGATCCCGAGCCTGTAGGCAACACCAACACTAGGGCTGTAGTCAAAGCAGTATTGAGCTTTTGGAAGCTCGCCTCACACTCTTCGGACCATCTGAAAGGAGCACCCTTCTAGGTCAATCTGGTCATAGGTGCAGCAATAGAGGAGAAACCCTCCATGAAACGGCGATAATACCCCGCCAAACCAAGAAAACTTCGAATCTCATCAGCTAAAGACGGTCTAGGCCAAATTTGAACTGCTTCAATCTTCTTTGGATCTACCTTGAACCCCTCACTCGACACCGCATGACCCAAAAACACCACCGAGTCAAGACAGAATTCACACTTTGAGAATTTTGCATACAACTTCTTCTCCCTCAAGGTCTGGAGCATGATCCTCAAGTGCTGCTCATGATCTTCCTCAATATGAGACTACACCAAGGTGTCATCAATAAGCACAATGACGAATGAATCAAGATAAGGCTGGAATACACTGTTCATCAAGTGCATAAATGTTACTGGGGCGTTGGTCAACCCAAATGACATCACAAGGAACTCGTAGTGACCATACTGAGTCCTAAAGGCAGTCTTCAGAATATCCGGATCCCGAATCTTTAGCTGGTGGTAACCAAATTGCAAATCAATCTTTGAGAACACTCTGGCACCCTGTAGGCGATCAAATAAGTCATCAATGCATGGTAATAGATACCTGTTCTTCACTGTAACCTTGTTCAACTATCAATAATCAATATACATGCGCATAGAACCATCCTTCTTTGTCACAAACAAGACTGGACCACCCCACGGTGACACACTAGGCCGAATGAAACCCTTATTAAGCAACTCCTACAACTACTCCTTTAACTCCTTCAACTCTTCTAGGGCTATACTATATGGTGGAATAGAAATGGGTTGAGTTCTTGGCAACAAGTCAATACCAAAATTGATATCCCTATCAGGCAACATGTCCCGAAATATCTGCTGGAAATACATCTAGAAAGTCTCTCACTACCAGAACTGACTCAACAGTAGGAGTACCAGCACTGACATCCCTCACAAAGGCTAGATAAGCATCACACCCCTTCTCAACCATCCGTTGAGCCTTTAGAAATGACATAACCCATCTAGGAACATAATCCAATTCACCCCTCCACTCTAATCGTTGCAAACCTGGCATAGCCAATGTCACTATCTTGGCGTGACAATCTAGAATGGCATGATAGGGCGACTAATGACGTCCAAGTCCACTACTAAAAAGTAAATGGACACGTTCGCATGTAATATAATTTACCCAACTATAGTTCGGGGTCGAATCCCACAGAGATTAATGTGTAGGCGATTAGGCATGTAAGAGAATTATCACTTACTATGCTAAGCCAAACACTTAAAAGGTGATTGTGAAAATATTATAGCTAAATGCGGAAATATAAACTAACCTAGAAAGAAAGTAAAATAATCAATGGCTACAAGCATGGATTCATGGGGAATTACACTCAAGTAACGATCCAATGTATTTCAAGATTTTACAAATATGAGTGAGTTTATATTAATTAGCCTCGAGTAATAATTCTATATTAGATTCTTCTAAAGACTAACAAGACTTCCTAATTGAAATATCCCTAAAACAATTAAAATATTAAGCACACCCCAATATGACTACAAGTAGTTCAATCCTATCCCTAGGTAGAATCTATAAAGTGAGGGTTAACGCCTCAAGTTCTTGTTAATTAATCTTTCCCAACCCAAATTATCTTTCCCAATTAATTCGAAGTGAATGGGCGAGTCCTAGGGTTAGCTAATCCCTTTGGAAACATTAAAGAACAAGAATAATTAAAGAAACAATAACTCACTTCATAATAAATAAAAATCATTCAATACATAAGAACAACAAGATATTTAATCTACACTTTAAATACAAATATTCTCATAAAAAGTGTTGGAAAAAATACTACACACTTAGATATTCAATACAAAGCAGGAAAATGACGAAATGAACATATATGGGAAAGAAATTCTCAACCAAAAGTTTCAAATCTTCAAGTCCCAAGTGTGTGTGCAAGAACCCTAGCTTCAAAACTTGTGTTCTCTAGTCAAGAGACTGAAAATAATCCAAAAGATGCCAAAGATGCCGTACAAATGAGCTACGTCATGTATTAAATGGTTTGGGGGTAAAAAACGTGAAATTTCAGAACTGCCCAGTTTTTCCGCACATTTATTCTTCGCGTTCATGATCCTGCATTCGCGTTCGCGAAGGTTTGGCCACCTACAGCTTCGCGTTTGCGGTCTTTCCTTCGCGATCGCGAAGGGTTCATTTCTATAGCTTCGCGTTTGAGATATATATTTCGCGTTCGGGAAGGTTTGTCTTGTGCAATATCGCGTTCACGAAGGTTTGGCTTTCTGCTGCTTCATGTTCGCGAAGGGTAATTCACTCGGCAGATCTTCATTCTTCATTTTAGCTCCTTTTTACTCGTTTTCACTTGGTTTCTTCACGATCACTTCTAAATCACATAAAACCTATTAAATAGAAGTGAATGACATTAAACACATGAATTATCAATCAAACATAGCAAAAGTCTAAGATTAAAGATGAGATAAGTTGGTAAAATACCCACTTATCAACGACCACCAGTCCATACCCAAGATAACATCAAAGTCTACCATACTAAGTAATAATAGATCAACTCAGGTCTCATAACCACCAATAACAACTAAACACAACCAATACACATGGTCCATAAAAATATAATCTCCCACATGCGTGGACACATAAATAGAAAGAATTACGAGATATATCCAAACACGGAGCAAAGTAAGATGACCCATATGAATAAGTGGATCCCAGATCAAATAAGGTTGATGGGCTACCCTCCTTGTACACTTGCCACCACTGATATGTTGCTCCTGACAGCTGGAAAGTAGTGAAAGAAACTCCGCTCGTCTCCATAATACCCATGGTGCGTAGAATACGGTGGTCCTTAAGAAAATCATGTGCATCCTCTGAAGCTAAACCACTGAAAGTATGAGGGTGATACTTCTTGAACCTCTCAAGTCTAAGCTGCTCCTCCTCAGATGCTATTGTCCTGACCGTGGGCTGAACTGAAACAACGGGTTGTACTGGTATAACCTCTAGGACCTGATCAACCTAGACCAGCTGCTCTACGATATGGGTTGCGGGAGTCTAAGCTCCTCCCGTAGCCTGAGATGTGGCTGGTGCAAGTGGAATTAACCCTGCCTGAGCTAGAGTACCAAACATGCTCAAGAACTATGCGAGAGTCTCCTGAAGTGCAGGGGTAGCAACAGGCGTCTTGGGTGCCTGTCCCCCAACTGGAGCTACTGGTGGCTCCTCAGTCACAGCTCGAGCAGGTGCTCGGCTGCACCACATGCCCCTTCTCGGCCGCACCACATGCCCTTTCTCGGCCTCCGGCCCAACCCCGGCCTCTTGCGGCTCTAGCAGGAGCATGGGTGTCTGATCGTCAGATCCAGCGGTGCGTGTCCTCACCATCTGTGAAAGAATAGAAAGTCAAGGATTCAATTTTTTTTTTTTTTGAAGTCAACCAACTTGCACGATGAGGAATCAAAGAAGTGAAGTTTTTCCTAACAATTATGTAGCCTCTCGAAGATAAGTACATACGTCTCCATACCAATCCGCAAGATTCTACTAAACTTGCTTTTGACTCGCAACACCTACGAACCTAGAGCTCTGATACGAACTTGTGACGGCCCCAATTTCCCTCCATAAGATGCCGTAATGGCACCTAGTCTCTACGACTAGGTAAGCGTAATAGTTGATAATAACCAGACAGAAATAGTTAACAAAAAGGCTGAATAACTAATATAAACTTCCGAAAATAGAATCAACAACAATACACTCCCCGAGAACGGTGAAACTAAGTCATAAGCTCTACATAATCATACTAGAGTGCCTACTACATCACTGTCTGGATGAAAAATACAACAGTCATACCTTGAAGTCTCCGTAAAGCAGCTAACAGATGATCACTAACAACCGGCATGAGCAGATGTACCTTGATATGCACAAAAAGATGTGCAGAAATGTAGTATGAGTACACCACAACAGTACCCAGTAAGTATCAAGCCTAACCTCAGTAGAGTAGTGACGAGGCCATGTCAAGACACCCACTAGGATATAAATAAACTATATGAAAATGTAATAAGGATAAATAATGGAAAGCGAAGAAATAACTTATACGAAATAGTCAACAGCATGAACTAATATCGGAATTGTAAGCACGGAAAGAACATAAAGAAATCAGTTAAAGAGAACCACAATGAACATATACGGACAATAACTGACAAAAACAAGGAAGGACAAAACAACAAGAATCACAACGAGGTACCGTCTCGTGTACAATAAGAATCACCATCGAGGTACTACCTCGTGTATATATATCAAGAATCACAACCGAGGTACCGCCTCGTATTCACAATTCATAATCTTTCCTTATACCGTCACGTGAGCCTTACACTTGGAATAGGTTTTGAAACAGTTTTCCCGAAATAGCTACACGCATATTAGCCCACCTTATGACGTCGCGTGGCTTCACGTAGTTCCCTTACAAGCAACACGTACATACGTCCCACCTTATACCGCCGCATGCTTATTAACCCCAAGCCTTATACTGCCGCATACGCGTCAATATCACATTACAGTAACAACTCGCACCACAAGTGCCCATATATCACAACTTGCCAACAATCAACAATATCGATGTTTCCACAACAATACCCCACGCTCCACCACAACGTGTACAAGAATATCAACAATAACAATGAATGTAAAACTCAACAAGAAAGATATATCAACAATTATCAACTCTGCTTCGACATGATACGGCTTTCACAACTTCAACACCAATAACTCAACAATGAGAAACATACGTGTAACTATGAACTAAATAGAAATAACTCATAATGGAAGGAATAACATGACTTCAAATGAGAATAATAGCAACAAAAGATATAGCTAGTAACAATGAATTCAAATGATAATTATCAACAATGAAAGAGATAACACGTACAATGACTTCAAGTAATGATAATCAATAATGAAAGAGATGGCATGTATGAAATAAAGGGGTAACAAGTTCGACTAAAGCATGAGAGCAGTTTATCAAGTAGGATGTAGAACAAGTGTTAAACAAGTCAATTAAGGCATGTAAGGATAGACTAACACAAATAAGAATAGATTGGCTATGAGAATTTAGAATATGATATGGCATTTCAATTAAAGCATGGAAATAATCTAAGTAGCCTAAACCAGTCAAATACGACGAGCAACTCGTGTACCATTCGTCACCTTGCGTACTCGGCTTTCACATAGCACAAACAAATCAATCAATACCAATCTAAGGGGTAATTCCCTCCCCCCCCCCCCCCCCC
>MCJB01012440.1:183287-237847 GCA_002018475.1 Nicotiana obtusifolia
CCCCCCCCCCCCCTTCCCCCTCTTGGGACTCAATGTCCCTCGCTGAGGTTTGCCCCACCATCGTACTAAGGGAGATTTGACTCTGATGCCATATTTGTCACAACCCAATTGCATGGCACGTATTATCCACTTTGGGCCTAGGCCCGTACCAATTTCTTCTTCTTTGGGCTACGCTACCTCAAGCCCCAAAAATGCGCGTACAAATAAACTTGTGGCATGTCTTATATAGATCTTCACTTTTCTCTCGATTCCAATGTGGAATTTTCCTAAGGTGACATGTGCACCCCTTCTTCGGAAGCTTGCTAGCCTAGGAGCCTACCAGTCCTGCTTGACTCGCCCTCATCAGCCCGCCCTCCATTATGGGCATCACATTCACCCTCGGGACTTAGCGTTCCCGTTGAGGTTTTTCCCACCGTCATACTAAGGTAAATTTGGCTCTGATAACATATTCTTCACGACTGAAGCCCATGGCACGTATTATCTGTTTTAGGCCTAGGCTCGCATGAATTTATCCTCTTTGGGTTACACCACCTTGAGCCCATGCGTACCATGTGAACTTGTGACATGTCTTATACAGCTCTTCATGTTTCTCTCCCATTCCGATGTGGGATTCACCTAATGTGACATGAGCAACCCTTCTTCAGAAAATTGCTAGCCTAGAAGCATGTCAATCCTGCTTGACCTGTCCTTATCAGACCACCCTCTGTCATAGGCATCACATTCACACCCCTAGGACTCAACGTCTCACTATGGTTGGCCCCAACATCGTACTGAGGGAGATTTTGCTCTGATGCTATATTTTTCACGACCCAAGCCTATGGCACGTATTGTTCTCTTTGGGCCTTAGCCCACACGGATTTTTCTTTTTGGGCTACGCCACCTCGAGCCCCCCCAAAGGTGCGCGTACCATATGAACTTGTATCGTACTTTATTAATCTCTTCACTTCCTTTCCCGTTCCGATGTGAGATTCGCTTAAGGTGACATGTGCACCCCTTCTTCAGAAGCTTGCAAATCTACAAGCCTACCAGTCTTGCTTGACCCGCTCTCATCAACCCACCCTCTTTCATGGGCATAACATTTACCCCCTCCTAGGGACTCAGCGTATTCACTGAGGTTTGCCCTACCATCGTACTGAGGGATATTTGGCTCTGATAATATATTTGTTACAACCCAAGTTCATGACACGTATTGTCCATTTTTGGCCTAGGTAGCACGGATTTGCCCTTTTTGAGGCTATGCCACCTCGAGCCCCAAAAGTGTGCATACCATGTGAACTTGTGACATGCAATGTTATGCCCATGATGCAGGGCGCGCTGATGAGAGCGGGTCAAGCAGGACTAGTAGGCTTCTAGCAGGAAAGCTTCTAAATAAGGGGTGCATATGTAACCTTAAGCGAATCCCCCATCGGAATGGGAGAGGAAAGTGAAAAGCTATATAAGGCATGTCACTATTTCACATAGTACACGTGCTTTTGGGGTTCGGTGGCGTAGCCCACAAAGGATAAATTCGTGCAGGCCTAGGCCTAAAGCGGACAATACGTGCCATGGGCTTGGGTCGTGACAAATATGATATCATAGCCAAATCTCCCTCAGTACGATGGTGGAGCAAACCTCAGCAAATATGTTGAGTCCCAAGGGGGGTGAATGTAATGCCTATGATTGAGGGTGGGCTGATGAGGGCGGGTCAAGCAGGACTGGCAGGCTTTTAGGCTAGTAAGCTTTTGAAAAAGACGTGCACATGTCACCTTAAGCGAATCCCACATCAAAATGGGAGAAGAAGTGAAGAGCTTTATAAGGCATGATACAATTTTACATGGTACGTGCGCTTTTGGGGATCAAGGTGTCATACCCCAAAAAGATAAATTTGTGCAGGCCTAGGCCCAAAGAGGATAATACGTGCCATGAGCTTGGATTGTACCAACAGATATCGTATTTACTAAGCTCGACTGTCATTTTTCAAGTCATCTCGGGAGACCTGGTTTATGCAAGATGCTCTGTAATAGGAAAGTTGTGACCACAGAAATTTGGTAACATTGAAAATAAGGCCTAAATTTCTGGCAGCTACTATTAGTGCCAAGGCCAAATTTTCTAAGTGTGGATATCTAGTTTCCATGTATAAAACTGCTTTCCTAACAAAATAGATACGAAATTACGTAACTTTATCTTCTCGAACTAAAACTGCACTTACTGAGACCTCGAAAATTGCTAAGTACACCAGAAACAGTTCTCTTTCCCGAGGTTTTGAGTGTAACTATAGGTTAGATAAATATTTCTTAAGATCTTTTAACTCATGTTGACATTCTAGGGTCCACACAAAGTCTTTTTATTTTTTCAATACTGAGAAGAAATTATAGCTCCTTTCCGAGGACCTTGATATGAATCTTCCTAAAGCTGCGATTCGGTCTGTTAATTATTGCATTTCTTTCTTGCTCGTCAAATTTTTTAGAGTTTCTTTTATTGCTTTAATCTAAGCCAAGTTGACTTTGATTCCCTATTAGAGACAAGAACACCCAAAAACATAACCAAACTAACTCCAAAGGTATATTTTTCGAGTATTGGCTTCATGTTATATCTCCGAAGTGTGGAAAATGTCTCCCTTAGATTATTCAAATGATATGTTGATTGTAGCCACTTCATCAACATATAATCGATATAGATCTCCATGGTTTTCCAATATAATCTTTGAACATTCGATTCATAAGTCCTTTGATATGTAGCCCTAGCATTTTTTAGTCTGAATGGCATCACGTTGTAACAATAAGACCCCTTACCAGTGATAAATGAAAAACATTCCTAGTCCTCCTGGTCTGATTTCACCCAAAATACGTATCCAAACCACTCAAAAGATTTTGTCCAACAGTGGAATCTACTAATTGGTTAATATATAGTAAACGAAAGAAATACTTTGGGCATACTTTATTTAAGTCAGTATAATCGACACATACCATGCACTTATAATTTTTTTAAGAAAGACCACAATACATGTTAATCATTCTGGATATTTGTCTTTTTAAACTAAACCGATTTTCAGAAGTTTGCTAACTTCATTTTCTACAATCTCATTTCGAAATGGTCCAAATTTTCTCTTTTTTGTTTGACCGGTGGATGATGCGGGTTAACGTTGAGTTTATAAGTTATTATCTCTGGTGGGATGCCTGTCATGTCATCATGGATCAACGTTAAGTTTACTTCTAGTTTCCTATCAGGAGGTTGTTGAAGAGTATAACTGCTTTTAACTCCTCAACATTTGACATGGTTACATTTATCTCTTATAGCTCAATGATTGAATTCGAGATATTTGTGTTCGAGATGTTTGTATCCAATTGTTCAACTACTCTAGAACTCCCTTCAGTTGTAGGAGCTTTGATACTTTGCAACCTCGATTTCTTAATTGATATGCGACACCTTCGTCCATGGCAAGACCATTTGCAATAACCACAATTTATCTCCTTGGCAGCTCTTTGATCTCCTTTGATCTGATGGATTCCTATTTAGGTGGGCACTTGATGACTTAATGTAAAACTAATGGTATTGTGTTCATGTCATAGATCTACGGTCTTCTAAGAATGATATTGTAGACCATATCTGTAGCTGCTACCTGAAATGGAGTATCTTTGATTACTACATCTGCAAAAGCTGATAGAATAATCTCATCTCGTGTTGTTAAGCTTGAACTGTTGAACCCGAAAACTGATCGAGGTTTCGGAACAAGTTGTTCCCTTAACTACATCTCCTCAAATGCTTGTAGCTGGATAATGTTTGCCGAACTACCTCAATCAACCAAAACCCGTTTTATATCAGTATCTAAAACATGTAATGTAATGTAATTACCAGTGTATCGCCGTGTGGTACTGTTAATCCATCTGCATCAGGTGATGCTTTCTCCCATCAACATTTCCGAGGAATATCTCGTGCTTAATTGACACCTTAGTGAACTTTACTGTTGTGAGTGTTATCCCGTTAACTTCTTCACCTTTAGAGATGACATTAACTTGTTCATTCAGGAGAGGAGCTCTTATAGGTTCGTCTTTGTTTCGATTCTTTATGCAGGATTGATTTCCCTTTTGCTGAATAATTCCATGAGGTACCCATCTTTTAAGTGACGACCATCTCACTTTGCAACATTCTGCAATCTTTAGTATTATGTATGTGGTCGTGATGGAACTCACACCTAAATTCTTGACTTCTTTTACTGAGATCCGACCTTATTTCTCTCGGACATCTTAACTTATTCCCATTTCACCTAATACATCCACCAACTTGGAAATACTCATGTTAAATTTGTATTCTCCTATTTTTGGCACTTCGATTTCTTTACCCGTCTGTGAAGGCCAATATTACTTTTTCGGTTAGGACCTTGAGTATCTCGATTTGGCTCATATTTTCTCTCAGTATCATGCTATAATGGTCCGTAATAGGGCTTGTAACGACTCCTTGAATTCTTACAATCAAAGTCCACCCTTCTTGATATGCTCTTTGGACGTTCATTATATTTGTTCCCGGGCATGTTGTCTGTACCAGATCAAACTATATCCTCCTCTATCCAAAGCTTGGTGCCATATTGGTTGTATACATTATTTCAGGTTGTTGGTGAAAATTCTCGTAGACTTTGCTTCAACCTTCTTATTGCCTCGGGATTGTTTTCATTCAAATTCTTTGCAAAGGCAACTGCATCTTAATTATCCGACAAAGGAGGTAGTGACACTCTTTCTAGATGGAATTGATCCACGACTTCCCAGAGCAGCTCTGTGCTTCCTTGTTAGATTTTGAGAATGTATTCCATTTATTTTTTAACTTTTTGGCTCCGGTATATGCCTTAAAAAAGACCTATGCAAGCTCAGCAAAAGAATTAATTGAATTTTTGGAAAGAAGAGAATACCAGGTTAATGCACCCTTTGTGAGATTTTCTCCGAAACTGTTCACAAGCACTAATTTAATCTCGAATTTTGTCAAATCGTTTCCTTTGACTCTGGTTGTATATGTTATGAAGTGATTTTGGGGATCTTATGTTCCATCATACTTCAGTATATCCGACATCTTGATCTTCTTCAAAATCGGCAATAGAGCAGTACTTGGCTTCCATGGCTATTGAGAATATTTATCAATGTTGATTCCTTTGACAATACATGGAACTTCAAAAATTTTCTCAATACGTTCATTCTACTTCTTGAATTATTTTTACAACGTTAGTACTAAATTTTGTAAATCATAATTACCGATCATACATGTTCTCCAACTCCGGTATCATTTGAGAGTCCCCCAATATCAGAACCTTGGGGTATGTAATGACACGACCGGTTGTTTTGTGTATTTGAGCCCTGTTTCCCGTTTTGATACTTCACACATGTGTGTTTATGATTTTATAACTTACGGGGTTCATTAGTTTCATTCCGGAAAGATATCGTGTTGAATTAGACTCTTTGGCTCTTGGCTTAGAAGCCTAAGTTGATTATGTTGAGTAAACTTTGGCTTTTGTGGGAACGACCCCGGAACAATGTCTTGATGGCTCTGATATTTTTGTACTTTGATTTTGGACTTGGGTGTATGTTCTGAATCAAATTCGGAGGTCTGTAGGTTAATTGTGTTGTTTTGTCGAAAATTGGCAATTCAAGGTTTAGAGGTTTGACCGTAGGTTGACTTTTGGCTATCGGGTTCAGAATTTGGTTTTGGGACTTGGAATAGGTCCACTATGCTATTTAGAGCTTGTCTGAAAATTTTGGTATCAACTGGAGTTGATTTGATAGGATTCGGATGCTTAGTTGCAATTTTAGAAGTTCTTGAACTTTACTTTGAAATGCATGCGTTTTGGTGATCGATTCAAAGTTATATATGTTACTTTTGTATTTTGATTGCACGAGCGAGTTCATATGATGCTTTTAGACTTGTGTGGATGTTTGGTTTGGAGCCCTAAGAGCTCGGATGAGTTTCGGGCATGATTCAGAATGGTTTGAACTGAAATTGGAATTGTTGGTGTGTTGGTGCTCTGTTGTCGCAATTGCGAGCACCAGCCTAGCAATTGCGAAGGAGGTAGAGGGTGGTCAGATGTCGCAAATACAAATTTCCCCTTCTCATTTGCGAAGTCAGCAGGGCTAGGAAGGGATTCGCAATTGCGACCAATTGGTTACTTTTGCGATGATAGCCAGCTTTGCAATTGCGAAGCCTTTGTCGCAATTGTGACTTCTGTTGATGTTTTCAGGGTTCGCAAATGCGATCCCTGATCCGCAATTCTGAAGGTTCATAAATGCGAACCCTGTGTCACAAATGTGACATCTGCAGCTTGACATAAAGGCTGGAAAGTCGGCATTTAGTCTCATTTCTCACATTTAAGAACCCTAGACTCGGTAGGAGGCATTTTTGGAGAGGGAATTTTCATCTACAAATATTGAGTAAGAGATTCTAGTTAATTTTCAACTATATTGCATGATTATATCTTAGATTTAACATCAAATTTATGAGAATCAAAGAGGAAAATTAGAAAATTTTGTCAAGTTTTTAAAAAATGAAGAATTGAGTTTTCAGAGTCGATTTCGGATTTGAAAATAAAATACATATATGGATTCATGGGGTTATGGGTAGTCGGAATCTACTCTTGGACCCCGAGTTTTTACCGGGTGGGCCCGGAGTTGACTTTTGTTGATCTTTTGGAAATTTTATAAAGATCAAAGCCATATCTATGATAATTGTTTTCCCTTGCAATGGTTGATGATATTAAGTCACTTTTGGTTAGATTTGAGCTGTGTGAAGGCGTATTTTAGGGGAAAAACTATTTCCGAGAGTTGAGTTGGCCTAGTTAAGGTAAGTGTCTTGCCTAACTTTGTGTGGGGTAACTGCTCCTTAGGAGTTGGGTTGATTGTGATAATTATGTTATGTGGAAGTCGTGTACGCAATGTGACAAGTGGGTACACGAGCTATATGTGGTATTTGACCGGTTTAGCTTATTTAGACTCTTTCCATGCCTTCACTTGAATTGTCATAACATGCTATATCGCTCATTGTTAATCTACTCTTACATGTTTTATTTGTCATTGTTAACACTTGTTCCACCTCTTACTTGTTATTTGCTCATATATTCTTTAATTGAAGTTATTGCCTTCCTTATTTTCTCATTACCTCTTTAATTGTTGCATTACTTTTAATTGTTAATTATTGACATATTATCGTTCTTGTTGAGCAAATCACATTCATTTTGTTATTTTTGAGACTCTTTTACACATTGTGATTGAGCCATGGGCTATTTGTTGTGGAAACATTGGTATTGTTGAGTCTTTTGGCAAGTTGTGGCACATGGACATTTGTGGTGCGAGTTGTGATTATGTTGTGATATTGATACGCATGCGGTGGTATAAGACTAGAGGTGGATACGCATGCGGTGTATAAGGCTAGAGGTAGATACGCATGCGGTGAGATAAGAGGGGCTTGATACGCGTGTTGCTAGTAAGGGAACTACTTGAAGCCACGTGGTGATATAAGGTAGGCTAAAAGCATGTAGCTTTTTTGGGAAAAAATGATTTTTAAAACTAAATGTAATGTCATCTTGATTTCCTTTGGCTCCCTCTAATTTAGCATTTTCATCCTAATTTCCTGCAATCAAGTAGATTAGATTAGATTTGTATCATTGTCATTATTGAAACTAAGGTGTAACAATCTTCCCCTTTTTGATGATGACAATCCAAAAGAGTAAACAGAGCACACTGCACTTTTATGTGAGGGCTCCCCCTAGTTTTGTGCATGTACTTGAATATACTTTAATTTTGATGCCACTGTTGCTCCCCCTGAGTTCTTGCTCTGCTCTGCATACTCTAATATGTCTCCCCTTTAACATCAATCAAAAAGAAAGAAGAAGGTGCAGGCAGAAAGTAATATGTAATATAGAAGATAATGGACATAACAATTAGGGTAGAAGATATTATGCCTTCAGCTGAGGCACATAGTGATGGTTCTTACAGACCAAGGCAAAAGCAAACAAAAAAAACAGTACCAAAGAAGTTATTGTTACATACACATATCGGCCTTAGTTCCTCCCCAGAAAGTATTTCAGGGTATTGATCACTTTGGTGCAGAAAGAGTCATAGGAGGTTTCAACTTCTTTGGTGAGTTTGTCCATCTTTTCTATCATGGAGTTGAATGCCCTGATTCCTTGTCTCTTTGTGGCTCCCATGTTCATCCTAAGCTTAGCCACATCTGTACCTGTTTCTTTAGTGACCTCCCTGATCTTGTCCACTTGTTCTTTCATAGCAATGAGCATGGTTTTTTACTCCATCTAGTCCTTGCTGAATTTGTTGTAGGTTGTTGGTAGCAGTTGACTAAGACTATGGTGGTTCAGTGGTTGGCTCAACCTGTACTGGAGTTCTTCTAATCTTGGCACGTCTAACCCATCCATTTTCACTTAAAGTATACCCTATAATAGTAAAGGTTGTCTTATTATAGGTGCTTGAGATAAACTTGGGAGAGAAAGGTGCCAGATCAACCTTCATTACTTCAAGAATATGTGAGATAAGCAGACTGTAGGGTAAACAAGTAGCAGAGGAAGATATGTCCCTAATACTTTCAAGCATCTACTGACGAATCCACACAAACTAGTCAAGCTATTTGTTGTTCGCAAGACAATACAGGACAAAGATATCCCTAGTGGTTAAAGTGCTAAAAGACCCGGTCCTAGGAAGAAGAGTAGTAGCAATCATGTGAGACTTAAGACTTTTAGGGCCAATGTCGGGGGGGGGGGGGGAGGGGGGGTTCAGACAGGAAAGCTTTTGCTTCGTCTAGGGACACTTTAAGATCTTTTGGGAGCAAGAATTTTTAACAAATACATCATACCCATGAAACTTAGCAGAAAAAATCTTCTCAAATTGATATGCATCAAGAATAATACGAGTACCTACAACCATTGACTCCAAGTGATCTTTGTCATTTACAAACAAATTGGTATAGAACATCTCACAAGTTCTTCATACATAGTATTTCCAATAGTATCAAATAGAGGAGAAAGACGTTGAAAGTCAAAAATTGAAACCACATCACAGTGAGTATCACTTACAAAGGGCATATAAGCCATAGATTTTGACTTATAGGATTCAAACCTCGATTTCTCAATTGGACCCTAGAAGTTCAAGTTGTCATATGACCCAAAATGCTTTCCACTTTCCCCTTCTTGCATGCAGGTCATTTGGGGTGTGATCCATGGGTCTCCTCCCAGCTTTTTTCTGGCTTAGAGTATGATCCTACGATGAGTCACTACTCTCATTATCAGTTTTGAGAGGGTTTGAGTCAAGGGATGACTCAAGGTCGACGGTTTCTTCAAGGTTTTGGGATTTCTGGAACCGTCTGCTTCATTTTGTGACAATAGAGGATGATAGGCTTCTTTTAGCCATGGTAGTGGAGTTTGGTGAGAAGTGATGAAGAATGATAGAAGAGGGGTACTTATTTAGGCGCTTGGAAGATTGAAAGGTTGCATCGGTTAGAGGAAGGGTTGGGTACAGACTGAAGTGACACTTTTGAGGAGTTGCTTCGGGCGCACCAATGGAAGGTAATAATTACACTCACATCAAATAATGAAACCCATCAATTGAGAAAACTCATAAAAGGAAGTAAAATATTTTGCAAGTATATAAAAGATTTTTTACGCAATAGGCAGGATATTAATTTTGCTATGCAGTAGGCAAAAATGTTCTTCCAAAAGAGGTTTTGTAAGAATATCAGCAAGTTGAGACTCGGTACTAATAAATTCTAACATTATACCACCTTTAGAAATATGATCACAGATAAAATGATGCGTAATTTCTATATGCTTTGCCCTGAAATGATGCACATAATTTTTTGATAGACATATAGCACTCGTGTTATCACAAAAAATAGGAGTAGAGGTAAGGTTAAGATCATAATCAAGAAGATGAAGTATAATCCAGAGAATTTGAGTGCAGTAGCTTCCAACAGCTAAATACTCTGCTTCAGTAGTTGACAAGGCAACACAATTTTGTTTCTTGCTATGCCAGAAAATTATTACATTTCCCAATAGTTGGCAAGTGTCACTAGTGCTTTTCCTGTCAGTCCTATCACCTGCAAAATCTGCATCTGAAAAGCCTTTTAGATCAAAATTGTTAGAGTGAGAATACCATAAACCCAATTCAATGGTCCCAAAGAGGTATTTAATGATACATTTTACTATAGTCAAATGAGATTCCTTTGGAGCTTACTGAAATCTTGCATACTTACAAACACTGAACATTATATCTGGTCGACTAGCCGTGAGATATAATATGTATCTAATCATTCCCCATGTGCATAGTTTCATTGACACTTTTCCTGTTTTTGTCTTCTTCAAGAGTTGTCGACGGGCTCATTAGAGTTCCACTAGGTTTTGCATTCTCCATTCCAAACTTTTATAAGCTACTTGGTGTACTTGGTTTGGCTAATGAAGATTCCTTTGGAAGATTGCTTGATTTGTAATCCAAGAAAGAAAGTCAGCTCTCCCATCATACTTATTTCGAATTCTTCTTTCATAATATGAGCAAATTCTTCACATAACACGGAGTTAGAACTTCCAAAAAAAATATCATCTACATAAATTTGAGTAATAAGACTACCTGAATTTGAACACTTAATAAATAGAGTTGTATCAATATTACCTTGTTTGAAGCCATGATATATAGAAAAGAGCTTATTCTTTCATACCAAGCCCGGGGAGCTTGTTTGAGTCCGTATAATGCTTTTGACAACTTGAAAACATGATTTGGGAGACTGTTGCATACAAAACCAGGAGGTTATTTCACATACACTTCTTCAGAAATAAATCTATTTTAGAAAGAGCTTTTTATAGCCATTTGAAATAGTCTAAACCCTTTATGAGCAGCAAAGGCAAGTAGTATTCGAATGAATTCTAATCTTTCCACAGGAGCAAAGGTTTCATCATAGCCAATTCTTTCTTACTGTGAGTAACCTTGGGCGACTAGCTTGCTTTGTTGCGAACTACTTGACCAAATTCATTCAGCTTATTTCTGAAAATCCATTTAGTTCCTACGATAGATGCATTAGAAGGTTTTGGATCTAAGTTGCACACTTTATTTCTGTCAAATTGATCAAGTTCATCTTTCATGGCTTTGACCCAGTTGTCATCTTTGAGAGCTCCATCAACCTTTTTTGGCTCAAATTGTGATATTAAAGCCACGTGAGAGTTGGCTTTTGAGATCTTCTTGTGGTAATACCTTCATGTGGATTTCTAATGATGAACTTATGGGGATATCCAGGTTCACTTTTTCATTCATTTGGGACGGCTGAGACTGTCTACTTTTCAATGGGAGTTGATTGTTCAGTAGAAGGTGATTCTTGGTTTTCCATATGGTTGTCAGTCGACTGATATGGCTGATTAGTCACCTCATCGTGATTGTCCTTCCCCGAACAGAATTTGGGACTATGAAAATTTCCTCATCTTTAAGAATTTTTTCATTCCTTGTGTGAGGGTTAGTATCCATAAAAACAACATGATGGATTCATCAATAGATAAGGTTCTTTTACTAAAAATCTATATGCTCTACTTGCAGGAGAGTATCCAAGAAAAATACCTTCATCGCTTCTTGGATCAAACTTACCAAGGTTGTTCTTTCCATTGTTGTGGATAAAGCATTTCCAGCCAAACGGATGAAATTAACTGATGTTGGGTCTTTTAGCATTCCATATCTCATATGGAGTCTTTTTAAGAATCAGTCGAATCAAGAAATTGTTAATGATATGGCATGTGGTGCTTACAGCTTCTTCCCAGAAGTGATGTGGAAGAGAGTTTTCCACAAGCATGGTTCCTGTCATATCTTGTAAGGTTCTGTTTTTGCGTTCTACTACTCCATTTTGTTGAGATGATCTTGAGAAGAGAAGTTGTGAGAAATTCTTTGCTCATTGCAGAAGTTTTCAAAGGCTCTACTTTCAAATTCTCCTCCTTATGGCAGAGATGTAATATCCCTTTTCCTGCTATACCTTCTAGCAAAAGACTTCAAAATTCCTTAATGCTTCATCTTTATGACTTAGAAAAATAACCCAGGTGAATTGAGAAAAATCATATACTATAACAAAAGCATATTTTCTACCACCAATACTAGCAGTTCTGGTTAGACCAAAGAGGTCCATATACAAAAGTTGAAGAGGTTTTGTAGTAGAGACTATGTTTTTGATTCTAAAAGAGGAACGGGTTTGCTTTCGTAATTTACATGCATCAAAAATTTGATCTTTAGAGAAATCTAATTTTGGAAGACTAATGATAAGATCGCGTTTGGAAAGTTTTTGAATAGTATGCACGCTAGCATGACCAAGCTTTCTGTGCATACCCAGGGATCATAAATCAAAGAAGCTAGACAAATTTGATTTCCTAGACTATCAGTATTACTGAGAGTATAGATATTTCTATCTCTATTTCCAGATAGAATGATTTTACTTGTTTCATTTTCAATGAACCAACCATGTTTTTTGGAACGAATCTCATAGTCATTATCGCATAGTTGACTGATGCTGAGTAGATTTTAAACAAGTTCATCTACTAAGTAGAACTTGTCTACATCGCATGATGAGATGAGAGGGACTCTTCCTACTCCAATTATATTTTCTTTTTATTTGTCTCCAAAGGTGACTGTTCCACCATTGAGCTTAGTGACAGATTTGAATAATTGTTTGTCACCTATCATGTATCTGGAACACGTGCTATTGAGACATCATTTTCCTTTTCGATTCTTCTTGCAGTGTTCCTGCAAAAATAGACTACTTGTTTCTAAGTACCCAAGCCTGCTCGGGTCCTGGACGGTTAGTATTCTGATTGTTAGCCTGGTTAGAGGCCTTGGGTCGCCAAACCCATCTTCTGTTGTTCATAAACCTGCAATAGTTATATGTATGGCCAGGTTTTCCGCAATAAAAACAAGATGGATTATTAAGACTTTCAGAAGTCTTTTATCTACTATTTATAAATCTGCAGTGGTTAGAATTGTGACCATCTTTTCCACAATGAATGCATGTAGAATGAATTCTTGCCCTAGATGAGTTATTACGAGAAGTTGACTGGTTTAATTTGATGGAACTATGACTGGTGGATTTTCTCAATCCATTTAGTTGAAGTTGAAGGTCATGAAGTTCTTCTTAAAGCATGTCTTTTTCGATTTCACATACTTCTAGTTTCAATGCCTAGTCTTTCTTTTCTCGTTGAATCTTTCAAAGCTCATTTAGAACCTTCTCAATGTATACAAGAGCAATATCAATAAATTCTTGAAGTCCATTGCATTTAGGACACATAGGTAAACGTGCCTCACTTGTTCCTTCATTTTCCATGAGACCTAGCTCGCTTGAGTCTTCATCAATGTCTTCATTGATGGCCATGAAGCACATGTTAGCAATTTTCTCATGATCAGATTCTTCTTCATCACTCCATGCTCCAAATGACTTCTTCTTTTGGAATTTCTGCTGAGTTTCTTTTTCAGTTCAGGGCATTCTGCTTGAATGTGTTCGTGTTTTCCACATTCATAGCATCTTCCATCATTTTTGTTATTCTCATTTCCCATCTTTCCTTTTTTGAAATTTGGTTTACCTCTTCTATTATTTATGTTTCTCCTCATCATGTTTGTTGCTACTTTAGAGAGCATAGCTATGTTTTCATCTTGTTCTCCTCCTTCTTCTTCTTTTTCTTCTTCTTCTTCTTTGTTTTCTGATTCAGCCACAGTTGCTTTAAATGCAATTGTTTTTCTCTTGATGAACTTGCATGTCTAAGTAAGTTTTCTCAAAGGCAATTAGATAACCTCTAAGTTCATCATATGACATCTTGTCAAGATCCTGACATTCTAGAGCAATAACTTTGGGTTGCCAAATGGTGGGTAGACTTCTTAGTATTTTTCTGACTTGTTCTCCACTTCTGGTTGGTCTACCAAAGGATTTCAAATCTTCACGAATTTTGCTGAATCGAATTTCTTTGATTGATTCTCCATCTCTCATATGAAATAATTCATAGTCATGCACCAGGAGATTTATTCTTGTTTCCTTCACTTTGTTTGTTCCTTCGTATGTGACTTCTAACTTGTCCCATATTTTTTTAGTAGTTTCACAGCTTGATATCCTTTCATACTCTTCACCGCTTATGGTGTTGTACAGGAGATATTTAGCTTAGCATTCACTTGAATAACGGCTGCTTGTTCTTCAGTATAATCATCTAAGTCAAGAGGATCAGATAACACTATGATCTCACCATCTTTATCTTTCCTTGGTGGAATTGGAAGACTTCCCTTTTTGATCACATGTCATACTTTAATGTCGTATGACATCGTATAGGTTTCCATACGCACTTTCCAGTGTGAAAAGTGCTGGCCATTGAAGCAGGGTGGTCTTACCTGAGAAGTTCCTTCTTGAAATAGTGCTCCAACGACTGTGTTTGACGCTATGATCTTTTCCTCACTTGCTGTTAGGCAATACTTGTGAGTCCTTGCTCTGATACCAATTGAAAGTACAAGAAAGGGGTGATTGTAGCCAAATTAAAAACTTAGTTGACTCAGAGAGGAATCAACCAACTAATCTTTTCCAGCAGGTTTGATTTGTAGCAGAAGTAAGTTGTGCAAAATTAAAAAAGGTAAAGACACAGGAATTTATATTGGTTCACCATCGATGTGGTACCTACATCTAGCTCCGTTGGGTCACAAGGGTTCTCTTATATCTTCAATAATTCGTACAACAGTAGTTTGGCTTTAGTTCGTTTACCACTAACGATATACAGCAACAGTGTTCGTCTACACTTGAGACAACTCTTGTTTTATTTTCTATCTCTTCCTATCTTCTGTGACACTTAAACTCAAGAATATAGTGTTTCTAACTCTTCCAATCTTTTTCGTGTTTTTTTATTCTGTGTTTCAGTCTTCTTATATGAGGGTCATGAGATCTTGTAATCTTCTTTTTGAGCTAGCCGTTGCAGATTGACCATTGATTAAGGCAAGAATATTCTAAGAGTTTTGACCCAAGGGTTGCCTCTAAATCATGTTCAAGAGATGGGCTGGATTAAATGATCTCCTTCCATTCCGCATTCCTGGTTAAAGGAGTGATTTGCGACTTGGCATGAATCTCGTTCCTTTCCGCATTCCTGATTAAGGGAATGATTTGCGACTTGTCTTGATTGATCAATCAACAGAATCTTCGGATTGCTTTTCCAAAAATTATCCTTAAATTATGAAATGGCTTCCCATAATGGCTGCACTTGATCTTGTTTCCTTTTTGATAGCATTGACATATTGATTTCCTTTGGCTCCCTCTGATTTGGCATTGTCATCCTGATTTCCTGCAATCAAGTAGATTATGTTAGATTTGTACTATTGTCATTATTGAAACTCAGGTGTAACAGGAGTCACCTTCTTTTTTTAGATGTTCTACTGTTTATTTCTTGTTTCAAAACAGTATTATATTACGAGACTATTAGTACTTCCTTGTAGAACTTATGACTCTGCTCCACCAGGTTTTGGGGAATTGTTGACTACTGAATTGTTGAGTTTTATTACATTAGCTTAATGGATTAATTTGAGATTTCATTATTATTATTTTAGCTACTTCTCTACACATGTTAGGTTTACCTAGTCTTAGTGACTAGGTGTCATCACGACATTTTAAGGTAGAAAATTAGGATCGTGACAGAGTACTACAGCTGGAATGGGTAATTCCATTCTCGGTGATGTTGGTAACCGTGCACTTATGGAATTCGCAAATAAAACCAGAATAGCTTTATTGATTTGTTGACTCTGACATCTCTGTTGGACCATAAACTCTCCCAATCTGATTGAGTTGTGAATGCTTCATAGTTCGTAGTCCTTCGAGGTGATAGTTCCCTAGAACGATTCATAGGTGAATTCGTCGGTGAACAATATGGGCGGAGTTGAGGCAATTGCACTCCATAATTTTCGATCTGGTTGTTAGATAATTCACCAACTCATTTCTCAGTTGAATTGGTTAAATATCAAGTCACGGTGAGTGTCAAACCTAACAGTGAACAAAGAAAAAATGAATAGAACGATTGGATGGATAACAAAATTGCTTGTGGATCTACAATGGGTACCAAATTGTTTCACCTAAAAACTAAATTAAGGATAAATTATTTAAATTTAAAAAAAATATGTCCACAAGAAATCAATTCAATCCAAAAATAAATAAATAAACGAGGTAAATGTAGAAATGAACAACGAAATGACGATAAAAGAAAGGAGAAGATAATTATTATTCAAAGATCCTTGATTGAGTGGAGCTATTGAACTAGACTGATAAACAAAGTTGTTGAATATGAAGGTAAAACTTGATTATGATCTATATTGGAATCGAATCAGAATGTCCCCGAAATATAACTAAGTAGTATTTACAGTACAATTCTTGGGTAGTTGTTTCCTAGAACCATGCGGTCATTACATATATTTATTACGTCCGCTCGTTAAGCTTGGAGGACTTATAACCGTTGAATTAATCTTGGATCTTGTAACTGCTAATTTAATGTTGAATCCCAAATATTACGATGCCTGTCAGTCTACTATCTGGACATTCAAAAACTTTTCAGAGATATGATCATCTTTCCCGAGACGCAGGATAATCACTTCCGGGATGGATTCTTTTATCCCCGATATAGACAATTCGAGGCATGCTTTTTGTTATTTCAGTTCAGCTTACTGAAATACACTTGCTTGGCTGGAAGTTTACTAAACAATGTTTTCCATGCATCATCTGTTGATTAGGCCACAGTTAAGACCATTGCTTACCAATAAACCAATCAAGAAGTTGTATGCATTTATAGGCTTGAACTCAATTTTCACATAATATTTAAAATATATGTATGCACCCAGAATAGCATGACTTGTATACAAGGCATAAAGTAATTCTAATGTGTTGGAAAACTAACTTAAAGTTGTAGTAAGATACTTAAATTATTTAGGATTTGGTATTTGCAAAGTTATTTAATTCATGTCTAAATAGGATTTGTAGTTATAATTAATATAGGAATAAGCTTTCCTGTTTCTAGTTGAAATAGGTTTCGTACTATTATAAATGGAGGTAATAGTAGCTTATATGATAGTGTGAAGATCTATGGAGGAAATAAAGACTTGTTGAGATCATTCACAGATTAATAAATAAAATATTTTTCTTCATATTGGTATCAGAGCTTCTACGATCTTGGAAGAGAATCAAGTAGCTTCCGCTGCCGGCGGGCGGCACTAGCCAATGTGTGCCGCCCGTCTGGCCAAACAAAATTTTGGCAAAATTATAGATAGTTGTCAACAGAATTAGACTATTCGATGAAAAGTTTCAAAACAAATTCAAAAAAAAAACAAGTTTAAAGAGGTGCAAACAAATATGGCACAAGATGAAGAAACTCTTCGCTAAAAGTTGGAGAGAGGTTTAAAAGCGTTCAAAGTTGATTATGTGTTTCAACAAAATTGAGTATTGGTAACAAAGTGTATCAACAAGTGTTGAAGACAGGTGCTTCAACAAAATTGGGTGTTGGTGACAAAGTGCATCAATGGGAGTTGAAGACAGGTGCTTCAACAAAATCGAGTGTTGGTGACAAAGTACATCAACGGGAGTAGAAGATAGGTGCTTCAACAAAAATAGGGTGTTGGTGACAAAGTGCATCAATGAGAGTTGAAGACAGGTGCTTCAACCAAATTGAATGCCGGTGACAAAGTGCATCAACAGGAGTTGAAGACAAGTGCTTCAACAAAATTGGTTGTTGGCGGCAAAGTACATCAACGAGGGATGGAGACATGTGCTTCAGCAAAAGGCAAAAATTGGAGAGACGTGTTCTAACACACAACATACAACTTTGAATTACGGAAGAATGTTGGAAAACTAATTCAAAGTGGTAGTAGCATACTTAAATTATTTAGGATTTGGTATTTTCAAAGCTATTAATTTATGTTTAAATAGGATTTGTATTCATAATTAATATAGGAATAGGTTCTCCTGTTTCTAGTTGAAATAGGTTTCGTACTATTATAAATAGGGGTAGTAGTAGCTTATTAGATAGTGTGGAGATTTTTGGAGGAAATAAAGACTTGTAGAGATCATTCAGAGATTTATAAATAAAATATTTTCCTTCATATTGGTATCAAAGCTTCTACGATCTTGGGAGAGAATCAAGTAGCTTCCGCTACCGGCAGGCGGTGACGAGCTCAAAACATACACTTAAATTATGCTCGCTATTCAAACGTAGTATAGTATAATATCGTAACAGAGATTGGATTCAAACAGTATTCTCGCAGTTTCTAGCTTGATCGCTATCCAAGATGGTCAACAATTGAGATTTATATCATTTCTAACTAAAATTAACTAAGAGTCTAGAGCTATTGACTAATGACAATCGAAACAAAGATAAGCAAGGAAGTTATCAGTGGGAGAAGATAGGGTTTTGATGGGATAGGTGCAAGATAATTGTTTGGGATCTAACTCTAGGTAATTCACTTCTAATTTTTAAGTGAGTTTCTTAAATTCACTCAATTATTAGTTCAAACGTTCAGCAAAAACTCCTCTCTCGATTAAGTCTTAACCTCACGAGAAGAACCAATTTAAGCACATGAAGATATGCAAGAATGCGTAGCGGATTGGTCTTTAGGAAAACCTCTTCCAATTATTCTCATAACTAGGTTTAATAAATAACTCAACAAGCCTCTTTCAATTACTAAGAAGAATTAATGAACTCAACCAACTATATAATGCAAAGATATCACAAGTTATGCCTCTCTCGATTAAATGAACAAGTGAATATAGATGCAACAGTTAAATCATCCAAAAATGACTCAATACATAAAACTAGAGTTATAATCTACAAACAATCATCAATACACCAAATCCATCAAACCCTAAAGAGAACTACTTCATAGACATGGAGCAATTCATCACAAATAAAATTAAAATATAGAAAAACATAAATTCAATCCAAACTCGTGTCTCAAGGGAGGAAGGAATGATGAAATCCTTGTGCTCGTGTTCTTCCAACTACTCCTTCGCCTCCTTAGGTTGAAAATGTGTCAAAAGTCCAGAAAATAATATTTTCCATGTATTTATACGATGGTAGGTGTTACAGCCCATAATTTCATACGTTAGAATACACCGTAAGATAGTTTACATATAAGAGCCTAAGAACCCGGAAGATAGTTCAAAAAGTCAAGAAAAGAGCAAAAGGTGTAGTAAAGTTGGATATGCTACCGCAAAACACACATGCGGGCCGCATATCCAACACTAAAATCGCAAACTGAGACAGATTTTTGGGTAGAAGTCTGTGTCAGAAATGCGGCCAGTATGCGACCGCATAATGCCAATGCGGACCGCAAAAATGACATCCTCCATCGCATAACGAGACAGAGTTCTGGGCTGAAATCAACGTCAGGAATGCGGCCAGAATGCGGTCGCATTATTGAAAATGCGAACCGCAAATCTGACCTTCCTGCATCGCATAGAGTGACAGATTTCTGGGCAGAAATGTGCAACCAAAATGCGAACCGCATGTCGTTTTTGTTGGAGAAATGCGATCGCAAACCTGAAAACGTCAGACACGTGTGTCACTTATTGACAGACCTATAAAAGGGGTCCAACCCAGTTCTTTCTTCATTTTTCTGAAACTCAAACATAGAAGAAGACCCCCTGCGACCCTTTCTCATAGTCCCACACAAACTTAACCAATTTCTTCTCCTTTCAAGTTCTAAATTGAAGAAAGAATCTAGAAAGTGAAGAACTGAAGAAAAGCCCTAGTTGATTTTCCTCCTTCTGCAAGCCCTAATTGAGAGTGAGACCTAGGAATTGAAGAATCAAGGAAGAAGGCTAGATAATCCACATGCAAGGTAATTCACCACCCTCTTTTCATGTATTCTTTTCCTAAGAATCCTTGGAAGCTCGTTTTATGCATAATGTGAGCCCTAGGTTGAAGTCAATCACTAAAAATGGACTAAGTTGTAATTGTTTTGGGTTGCATGTCTTACTACCATTGTTGTGGAGTTTTGGGGGAAGAAGGGTGTGGAGAAACACCATGTAAAATTAGGGCTATGACTGATTATAACTATAATGTTAGAGAATAACGATAGAATCGCTTCTTTTGCTGTAGATTAAGGAAATTGTGACAGTGCGTAGCTTGAAATTGACGCAAGGAATACCAGGTATGTAAGACTATATCGTTCTTTCTTGCACGACTCTAATTATACAATGCAATGAATATACGAGCCCTCAAAGATACTCTATTCTTAGCAGTTAGGAGTGCTTTTATTCTTTTCCCTCTCATGGAAAGGTTTATGTGTTGTTAGCTCTTCGACCTTACGTCGCCATGAAAGTATGATCTATATGAGTCCAGCATGCATTATCTATTTTACTACACCGAGTCGCGCTATAGTCGGCCGGGCAGGCACCTATTGTGCAAATATATGTTTTACTCTATTTAGTCGCGCTATAGACGACAGCTATTTTACTTTACCGCGCCGCGCTATAGTCGGCCGGGCAGGCACCTATTGTGCAACCACTGATCAGTTGGGTATGATGATGAGGAGGCCCACAGAGGCGTATGTATATGATGAGGAGGAGGCCCACAGAAGCGTATATATATATGTATGTGATGATTTTAAAAAGGATATGTATATATATATATATATATGTATATGCATATGCACGTCAGGCGTGACATGGTTAGTCGCCCTCAGAGGCATTCAGATGGTACAGGTTGTATGTTTCTTATCCTAATGCTTATTATTGTTCTTACATTATGTTTCCTGTCTTACATACTCAGTACATTATCCGTACTAACGTCCTTTACTTGTGGACACTGCATGTCGTGCTGCAGGTCCGGGCAGACAGATTGACAAAGCTCCCCCACCACAATAGGCTATCCAATTCAGCAGATATTGGCAAGATTCATCCTTCGGACTTGCCACAGTCTTGGTATGCATTTTGTTGTAGGCATTACGGGCATGTCGGGGCCCTGTTCTGACGTAGGTTGCATTATGTACATTCTTGTAGAGGCTCATACACAAGTGTCGGTGCATAGATAAGTGTTGGGTTGACTTATGTACAGTTGAATTGCCTTGTCGGCATATGTATCTTTTGCTGTATAGTTCTTGCATGACGGCCGTGTCGGCCATGGTATGTTATATATCTATGTTTCCGTCATGGCACGGTATTTCTGTTGATACGTATGAAATGTATTGTTATCAAAGGGTTTGAGCTAATTATGATTATTGTCGTTACTTACAAGGGCATTCATCGGCCTTATAGATAATAAAGAGAGTAAGATAGCAGGTATGCCGGCACTCGGCGAGTAGGGTCCGGGTGTCCGTCGCGGCCCTCTGGGTTGGGTCGTGACAGTAGGGTCGGGCCCAAACGAAATCACCTTCTCCTAGCCGAAATAGGATTTCACTCTGTAAAACTTGCACAGGCGTGCTGCATGGGGCGACGTGCCATGCGGGGAATTAGTGGGGAAATCCAAAGAGCTAGTTCTAACAGGCAACAGAGATTTGTACATCGGCGCTGCGACAGTGAGGATTTCTAGGAGTACGGATTTTTCGTGCATTTTGACGTCCAGACTTGGTCCTCGACCACCAAACACGATCCCGGCTTAATTCCTTGGGCTTTTACTCAGACTTCAAAGCTCCAAATAGCTTGAATTCATTCCATAATATCTACATAGATCGGAATCACTCGTACAAGGCGTAAAACACACAGTAAGTGCGAAACACTACCAATAAAAGCTCAAACACAAATAAAGTGTAGTGATTTAGAGTGCAATAAGCGACTAAAATACGTAATTATAGCCTACCATCAACACCCCACACTTAAACCATTGCTCGTCCTCGAGTAATCAAACTACACTTCATATAGACACGACCTTTTTCAACAACTCCCATAACTCAGCACACCAACAATATCTCAAACAGATTAAGTACAATATCTTAACATTCTAGCCTCAAAATTGTAGTCAAAAGCACCACGCATCATTTGTAACCCGCTCACCTACTCTAACACAGAGGTCAATGACATTATCTTTCTTCATGAATCAAGTGCCCTCACACAACATAGAGAGTAGTTCCACACACAATGAAATTTAAGACATTAGGAACTCAAGATAGAAAGAAGTCACTAGCTCTCAGAAACAACATTCATATGCCACAAAAGACGTACCATAGGCTTGCCGTAGTGTACTACTCTACTAATGGAGCCTATTCAGTCAAGGATCAAGTAGGACTTTAACTGGTTGTAATGTAGGCTGCGGGATGGGTAGGATACATTTGGATAAGAGTGACTACGCCACCTGAGCACTTTAATACATACGTTTCATTCAAAACCCCACACTTATGTCAAACCATAACTCCACCTTCACAATCAATATACATTAACTCCCTACTTCATTAAGCACAATTACATCAAGAGTCTCCACTATTAACGAATATTTTGCACAACAATACAACTATTTTTTTCTTTTCTTTTTCAATTCAAGTGGCTCTTACTTTTTCAAAACAGTTCACCTTCTTCCTAATTTCAATAGTTCCACTCAAAAGCCAAACCAACACTCCTCACTTCAACTTTTACAAAGTTCATAACAGATTCAAGTGCTCATGAGAGATACAAGGTTCAAATAGATGGTCAATTCGAACAAATAGGTAAGGCTTGTAATGTGGTTGCCAAAGAAACAAGATTACAGGCTCAAAGGGGTTAAATAAGATACGTAACAATTAGGTGGGTAAAAGCTTATAACTGGCTCAACAAAGGAACACCTATATCCCTTCCAAGATTGAATAAAACTACCATTTCGCTTTGCAAACACAAGGGGCAGTTCTAGACATCAAATGCAATGCACAGAATACACAAACCCTCACATACACATGGCACATAACTCACTCAAGATTGGACTATCAAGACACTCTAGTCAAAGCAGTTAAGCAAAGTCAAAATCATACAATCTAAGGTACTTATGCAAGAGTCAAAAATTGAGCCTAAGCATCACAACTAAAGCACTCACTATTCTTAAGGTGTAATAAAGTCATGAGATATTGCCTTCCATTCAAATCATAGCACAAGGTTTCCTACTCCTAAAAAAATAAAAACTAACTACACTTGGTTCAAACAAAACCCTTGGAAAAGAACCGCGGCACAAAAAAAATCAAGGGGGAATTATTACACTACCTACAAACGAAAATCTTTTTGTCTTTTTTCTTTCGACTTTAATCCCTCAAGAAACTTGTCGATGACATCCATCATTGGAAAAAATCGACAAATTTAAATATTTTATGATCTTTTCCAATTTTTGTCTATCCCCAACTACTCCAACTAATAAAAAGAAAACTAATATATATACATACATACATACATACAAATATTTCCCACCCACACTTTAAGTTGTGGCATGTTCCCATGACACATAATTAAAAAGCAAGAGGTGAAGGAAACTTCCTTGAATTTTCTTCCTTTCCGAGAACTTATGAACTCCACCCCCTAATTCTAAATTCATTCCTCGTTTTCGCTCCTTGGGATTTTTTGTGGAGCTCATTAAGCCCAATTATTCTGAGGATACCTGCACGACCCGCTCTTTTCTTTCTTTCTTATCCTCATCTTGAGCAGTGAATTGCTCATTCATGATGATCCTTAACTTGTTTCTGCATTATTTCACAGGATCAATCCATACATATTCCTGTAAATCCCCAAAAATAAAACCCACATGATCAAGGTTAGAATAAGAAAACAAAGAAGAAAGGTCAAGTAAATATTCCTCTGGTATGTCCAAGACCATTTGTTTCTCATTCTCTTCTACTAAAGGTTGCAAATGTGGAAAGGTGGATGAGGGTTTGAACTCTTCTTCCGTTGCTTCACACTCAACCACAGCCTTATTTTCAATCATCTCAGTTGAATCAAAGTCCTCTTGAACAGTGGAAAGCTCTCTCTGTGGATGCTCATTCTCTTGAGTAAGCTCGTCCTCATAAGGTATCTCCTCCATATATTCACCATCACAACGCAATGAGATTTCTGAAAGTATACTTAAAAATTGACGCTCGCGTTGTTAGGTTCTTAATAGCTTTATCATTTTGCATAAACCTTTCTTCAACACTATTCATGAACCTATGCATAAGCGCTTCAAACTACCATTCTCCTCTTGAGGTGGTTGTCTCACTTTACTTTCAGTCCAGCCTTAATAAGGGTATTCATCCCACCATGAGTCAGAATTGTGCCCATATAAATCCTCATACCTGTACGAACTAGAAACAAAGTGAGACTGTTCAAAATACGAACCATATGAAGAATACATACCTGCTTGACAGTCAATCCATAGATGATTTCCACCGTATTTAAACACATAGCAGACCGCTGATAATGTTCAGCTGCTAACTCTTCAACTCTTTTCTTAGGCTAGTTGTACTCCATCTTCACAGCATTTAGAGTTCAAAATATATAGTATCTTCTCCAGCTTGTTAGTTACTACAAAACAAATCTTAAAAATAAGTTAAATAATAAAGAAAATAAAATAGAAAAGGAAAAAGAAAAGAAAAGAAAAAAAACTAAAACCTAATTCCTGAATTAGCACCAAAAACTATTTCAAACACTATTGATTGCCAATCCCCAACAACGGCGCCAAAATTTGACGAGCTCGAAACACACACTTAAATTATACTCGCTAATCAAATATAGTATAGTATAATATCGTATCCACAGGGATTTGATTTAAATATTATTCGTAGTTTCTAGCTTGATCACTATCCAAGATGATCAACAATTGAGATTATATGATTTCTAACTAAAATTAACTAAGAGTCTAGATCTATCGACTAATGACTATCGAAGCAAATATAAGCAAGGAAGTTATCAGTTGGAGAAGATAGGGTTTTGATGGGATAGGTTTAAGATAATTGTTTGGGATATAACTCTAGGTAATCACTTCTAATGTTTAAGTGAGTCTCTCGAATTCACTCAATTATTAGTTCAAACGTTCAGCAAAAACTCCTCTCTCAATTAAGTCTTAGCCTCACGAGATGAACTAATTTAAACACATGAAGATATGCAAGAATGCGTAGCGGATTGGTCTTTAGGAAAATCTCTTCCGATTATTCACCTAAGTAGGTTTAATCAATAACTCAACTAGCCTTCTTCGATTACTAAGAAAAATTAATGAACTTAACCAACAATATAATGTAAAGATATCACAAGTTATGCCTCTCTCGATTACATGAACAAGTGAATATAGATGCAACAGTTAAATCATCCAAAAACGCTTCAACACATAAAACTAGAGTTATAATCCACAAATAATCATCAATACACCAAATCCATCAAACCCTAAAGAGAACTACTCCATAGACATGGAGCAATTCATCACAGATAAAATTAAAATATAGGAAAACATAAATTCAATCAAAACTCATGTCTTGAGTGAGGAAGGAATGATGAAATCCTTGTGATCATGTTCTTCCAACTCCTCTTTCGCCTCCTTAGGTCGAATATGTGTTAAAAGTCCAGAAAATAATATTTTTTCATGTATTTATACGATGGCAGGGTCGGGCCTAGACGAAATCACCTTCTCCTAGATGAAATAGGATTTTCACTCTGTAAAAATTGCACAAGCGCGCCGCTGCAGCGACGCGCCATGCGGGGCATTAGTGGGGAAATCTAGAGAGCTTGTTCTGACAGGAAGCAGAGATTTGTACAGCCGCGGCGCCCCACGCGCCACGGAAGTAAGGATTTCTCATAGTAAGGATTTTTCGTGCATTTTGACATCTAGACTTGGTCCTCGACCCCTGAACACGTTCCCGGCTTAATCCCTTGGGCTTTTACTCAAACTTCAAAGCTTCAAATAGCTCAAATTCATTCCATAACATCTACATAGCTCGGAATCACTCCTACAAGGCATAAAGCACACAATAAGTGAAAAACACTACCAATTAAAGCTCAAACACAAATAAAGGGCAGTGATTTAGAGTGCAATAAGCGACTAAAATACGTAATTATAGCCTACCATCAGGCGGCGCTAGCCAATGTGTGCCGCTCGTCTGGCCAAAATATATTTTGGCAAAATTATAGATAGTTGTCAAGAGAATTAGACTATTCCATGAAAAGTTTCAAAACAGATTCAATAAAAAGAATAAGTTTAAAGAGATGCAAACAAATATGGCACAAGATAAAGGAACTCTTCTCTAAAAGTTGGAGAGAGGTTTTAAAAAGTTGGAAGCTGATTATGTGTTTCAACGAAATTGAGTGTTGGTGACAAAGTGCATCAACGGGTGTTGAAGACAGGTGCTTCAACAAAATTGAGTGTTGGTGACAAAGTGCATCAGTGGTTGGTGACAAAGTGCATCAACGTGAGTTGGAGACAGGTGCTTCAACAAAATTAGGTATTGGTGACAAGTGCATCAACGGGAGTTGAAGACATGTGCTTCAACAAAATTAAGTGTTGGTGACAAAGTGCATCAACGGGAGTAGAAGACGGGTGCTTCAACAAAAATAGGGTGTCAGTGACAAAGTGCATCAACAGGAGTTGAAGATAAGTGCTTCAACAAAATTGGTTGTTGGTGGCTAAGTACATCAACGAGAGATGGAGACATGTGCTTCAGCAAAAGGCAAAAGTTGGAGAGAAAGTGTACTAACACACAACATACAACTTTGAATTACGGGAGAATGTTGGAAAACTAATTCAAAGTTGTAGTAGGATATCTAAATTGTTTAGGATTTAGTATTTGCAAAGTTATTTAATTCATGCCTAAATAGGATTTGTAGTCATAATTAATATAGGAATATGCTTTCATATTTCTAGTTGAAATAAGTTTCATAGGAATAGTAATAGCTTATTTGATAGTGTGAAGATCTGCAGAGGAAATAAAAACTTATAGAGATCATCAGATATTTATAAATAAAATATTTTTCATTCATAATGTATTATGCCCTGGTCTTCATAGAATGCCTTAAAGAATCTGCCAATTATGTGGACCAAGAAAGTAGTTGATCGTTCATCTATAGTCCTGAAGATAGAAGACCCCCTACTCTGACACTCCAACCCAGCAAAAAGCTTAAGAAATTACTACTTGTGTGCCATGTTACGTACGTACAGAATATGCTGTATCTTTTTATATTTTTCAATACCCTGGGACGTCTATTTACAGCTCGGAGTGTTAACATCAAAATGAGTATATATGCAGTTTTTGCCTAAGTGAGAGAGGTAAGTAATACATGATGGATTATTTTCTTTTTCACCTATTTTGATGATTTTGTTAGACAAAACTCATACATGAAGTCAAACAACTTTTTGTTAGATATACGATTTTCCAAGCACACTTAAATACTTTTGGATTGTTAGTATTTGTGATTTATAACACTTTTTACATGATCTCTAAACATGTAAAATTTATTTTAAAACAAAAATCTAGATAACGTTAAAATAAAATTAGATGTATATATTAACTATCGTACTTTGCTACCTGTAACTAAGATACTTTTAAGGGCTTTTTTCACTTTTAACCCGCGTCAGAAACTATTTATATTTGGCAGTCAAAAAAGTGCATAAAATTTGTACAATTTTTGTATATAACATACAGAATGTATATATATGTATATAAAAATTCGGCTATTCGTTTGAGAGCGACTATACAGTGTCATTTTCCCCACTTTTAAAGAATTTTTAGAAGTATAAAAAGGGATGGACACTTGAACTCCTCAAGAGTAAAACAAAGAAATATGGGCATGGGATTTGATGTAAGACTTCACGAAACTGCTTCTTAGCTTGTTATTTTTGTCGTGGTTGGATCTATGAAGTCGTCCATGTGTGACAATTGACAAAGCTGTTCCACTTTGTTAGTTGTGCAAACCATTTATAGCATGTACATTTGCACTATTGTATTAGATTTCGGATCTCAGACTATAAATTTAAGTTATAATTCAAATCATGATTTTACGAGTTCGAATTTTAGTAGTCTCTCAATCGCTATTATCTAGTTATGCTATCCTTATTTTCCTATTACCCATGTGGACAAAAATATACTAATATGTAGAAGTTTGAGACAATCTTGATTTCAAGCCACAACATAAGTTATTTTGTCGATTGTCTGAGATGTCTTAGAGTCAGCCTTAGACAAAATGTCTGTCCAATTAATAGGACGATTAGAGTCTGGTTAGACTATAAGAGATGGACTATGGCATGCAAAAATATGAAGTGATGAAAACCTATTTGTTCCTTTATATAATTTGTAAACAAATTTAATTCAATCCTACCATAATAAAAAAGTAATTCATTATATATTAGACTCAACTCAACTAAAGTAATAATGCCTTGTTTCATTTTTTAATAATTGTTGGCTAAATGTTCAAAGGTTACATCAACATCTGTGAAACAAGAGTCTTGATATTGAAGCTCCTCTTTTCTTCAAAGTAATATCTGATGTTGCTCTCCACCAATTCTTTCCCTTCTTCCAATAAATTCTAGCTGGACTTTACCGACACTATACTATATACTACATAGTAGTGCCATACCCACCCACCCTCTACTACCCACCATGTATGGTAATCTTTCCTTCTGAGAATTCTCCTCTTCACTTTTTTCTTTGTGGGGGGTGGGGTTGCATGTAGGGGCCAAGAAGTGTATATTATATGGTGTGGAAAAGTATATGATATAGGGAGGAAAGTGTGTATCTAACTTTATACAAAGAAACATCACTCAATAAGGCTTAACATCTTCCTACCAACCTCTTTGAAAGAGGTGTATATAAACACAAACACATTTATAGGGCAGAGGGAAAAAGTAATGCAAATGGGGCCTAGTTGAATAAAATGAGATCCAAATGGCGTTTTTGTTGTATAGTGATGTATGGCCAGCTATAGACCCCTCCCACCCCCCCACCTAAACCTAAAGTGTCTGAAAAGAGCATGGTACAATTATTGTGTTGTGTTTTCTGCAAACAAATGTAAAATGACTATTCTCTTTAGTCTTTATCCATCTACTGATACAGTTAGAATACTGCACAGAAACTAGATAAAACTAAAGTGGTCATGTGGCTCACATCCTTGGCCTAAATTCTTAAAGATAGTTTAGATCAGATATGAGATTATAAGGGGTCAAACGATGGAACAACTGCAAAAGCAATAATTATGCCCACCACACCTAGAAAATGAATTGAATTACCTGAGGGAACAAATGATTAAGAATTCCGAAAAAAACAGTGTACTTGTAAATAACCTGCATATAATGTGATTCGTTCGTTCTAAATGCCGCAAATAGCAAAAGCTTAGTGCATCGAGCACTTGCAAACAAAAATGGCATGAACCAATTGGGGTCTGCTTGTTGTGGCTAAAAGCATGATTCTTATTTGGACCATGGAGTTTAGAAAATGTAATGGGCTAGCCCAATTAGTAACCCATCTTGCTTGGAGGCCAACTTCTAGTCTTCTATACAACATGCAAATTCACTCTTTCTCCTATTTTAGAGTTCCAGCATCTAACTTTCTCTTCATAAGATCGATCTAGTACCAAAGTAAAGAATATGACACAATAGTACATCAACAACTTTGATTCATTATTAAGGAGGAAACAAGGTTATTCAGGAAATAACAACGCTATTATACAAGCACAAGGGCGCCTCGAAAGTCCATGGAAGGGTACTAAACTAAACTAATAACTACAACAATAAAGATTTTAAAAATTCACCTAGTGGTGGATGATCTTCAAGGGTTGGGAGTGAGGGAGGGAAATGAAGGGATGGATTGCAGTATCAACTTGCGGCTGCTTCTACGACCGGGTGAATGTGAATTCCCATAGTCACAATGAGGAGGAGAAACTCTCTTCCTGTTCGGAGAGGCTGTCTTAATGCCACTGACTGGAGACTTGGTCCCTTGGAGTATCTCAGGCATTATTTCATCTTCTTGAACTTGAACCGACTCAAATGGCTTGTCAAACTTGGGTTGAGGTTGAAAGAAATTCGGCCTTCCAACCCCTTGGCCAGCAGCATATATACCACCAGATGAGGATCCAATAGATAGAAATGATGATCGAGGCGGTTTGTTCTTCAATGAAAATGGGAGCTGCATTGGTGGTCTAAAGAGCCAAATACATATATATATATATATATCATCAGCAATTTTAGTAGAATGATAACATGAAAAGCATAAGAAAGATACTTTGCTTGAAAAGTTAAAAGAATGATATACCTTCCAAAACTTAATGGTGTAGCAGGGGGGGCAGAATCTGGATTCTGCTCGACATCACTCTGTACAAGGTTCTTATGAGAAGTTCTATCAACAATACTCTTTTCATATGCATCTGTTTCCTCTTCCTCTGCATCCCCATCTGGGCCTATGAAAATAGAACCTGAATCAGAATGGTAGATTCTCAAACTACATTTATCGGTCACCCTTCACAGCAACTGAATGAAACTAAAATGATGATATGAAACCCTCCCTCTTTACTTTTCTCAGGCAATGTGTATGCATTTCTTTCAATCACTCTGTTTGGATGGCAGAGAATGTGTACTGCTATAGAAAGGTTTAAAACTAAAATCAAGCCATTATTAAAAAGTACTTACCATCCTTTCTGCCAAATGCATTCTTGCATCCTTCACATCTGCAATTGATGGAGCATCCGACCCCACCCTTCAAGCCAAAAAAAAATATTTATCTATCAGCTGATGTACAAAACAAAAGCATAACCAGTGCAACTGGGGAAAAAAAAAATAGACCTGATAGCATTCACAATATTTCTTCAGGCAACCAGATTTCTTGCAGTTGCATCCTCTCTTGTGACGAGCTGAGGCAGGAGTCTTGCTGGAATCATCCTGCAATGCAATTAAATTACGTGTTTTATGACTTAAAGTGAAACAACAAATATCTGCTGAATGAAAGCCAAGAATTTTTTTCCTTACCCCTGTTTCAGAAAGAGAGTCGGCGGTCCTTATCACTTTAGGAGCAAAAGCAAGAGGGTTTCGTGATTCGATCTGTTTGCGAGTTGCAAGGACAGTATCTTCATGAATAGGCTTGTTGAAGCAGTCTTGACAAGCACATGGCTCCACACAGTAGACTCCAGCAGCAAAACATTCACAGTAACTGCATTGACAAGTGAAATAGGAAGGTTAAATTTGTATGCCAATAGAGAGGGTCTATATCTTCTATAAGCTCTGATTACCTAGATCACAAATATCCACTTCAATTATGGCAAAACACATTTTACATCTTAAATTCTCCATCCAGAATGCTTCTCCTCTGGGTTACAAACAGATGGTAGGGGCAGTAACCACATGTCCAAGAAGTTCGGAAGCATTTTCTGGTCAGGTCAGGTTATCTCAAACTCATAGACGTCAGAAAGCATCCAACATAAGAGCTACCTTCAGTTATCATCAAGAAGTTTGTTGCATGGTAAGAACCTATTTTAACAGCTCCCGATCATGCTCTTGTTGCATGACACTCACGGCAAACATTTCCTCTGGGACTCCTTTGGTGTCTCGTATAAGAAAAATAATCTTGCCATAGAACTCTACGACTAAGATAAAGTTGGGTTGCGTTTTTCGTTTTCCTTATAAATAATGCATGCATAACTTGTGCAAAATCTATGTATTATTTTATGTGGGATGGGATAGTGGAATAAGAATATATGTATGAGCAATACATAGAATAAACAACATGATAAAATACCCTTTAAACTCAGATTTATTTTAATAAATAAAGATAAACCGGCTTACATTAAACTGAAATGCCTAGATAGAAATAGTGAGCCAGCTTACTTTAAAAGTAAAGCATATAGAGTAAGAATAGTAAGCTGGCTTACTTTAAAGTCAATTAAGCTTTTAATACATAAAGAATTAAGCCTTTTTTTTTAAGTAAAAAAAATCAGAATGTTCATAAAAGAAAATCATAATGTATGATATAATAAGAACTTCTGATAATCTTTTATTAAAGTATTTTTATGCTCAAACTTGTTTATTGCACTAATTACTAAAGTAATTCTTTGCTTTTGAATCACACAGTTATAGTTTTTCTAAAATTTCAAAAGTTTCAGGGTGCAAATTTGATCTCAAACAGGAATTGGAGATTGTTCATTATAACAATCTTCATTGAGTATGACTTTTATCAAACAATAATTCTTTGAATTAATAATACGTGATGTACAGACCAACGGTAATGTATCTGACAAATTTTTATCCAGTTAAAAACCAGCACATGCTTTAGATTTTAGGCCGTATATCCAACCTTTGAGGCATTGAACCGAACGTCCCCACAAGATATGCATATCCACTAACTAATCTAGTGATTATTCTTCACCGTGTTACTCCCTCCGTCTCATATTATCTGTCATGATTCTCTTGTACACGCCCCTTAAGAAAAATTAATTAGGATTGGATTTTGACTACTTTACCCTTATTCATGTCTTAATACTTAATCTTTCTTCATTGGTATTTGAACAAAGTTATCCATATTGTAGTCTTCAAGGATAATTATTGCTAAGGGTAAAAATGGAAAAAGATAATCGATTTTGTCTTGAACTTCTAAAGTGACAAATAATTTGAGACAACTATTTTTAGTAACAACGACTGATAATATGAGATGGAAGGAGTATAACTTATATATTTATATAATCTACATCTAAGTTGCTCGGACTCGGGTGCGGGTGTCCGCTGTGGGTGCAGATCTAGAGGTAGGATCCTTCATGATCTAGATTTTAAAATTCGAGGATACGGATCCAGGTACGGATACGGGTGCCAGAATTCAGCTACAATAACTTAAAAGATCTAAAAATAGATTATAAAGATATGTCTAAATTATAAGATGATATGTGGAAAACTTACAAAGTATTCTCAGAAGGAGAAAATATTAATTAAGAGGAAAATTCGAGAAGGAGATAAAAGGAAAAGGACTAACATAAAAATCTCTATATACAAGGTATTCCATTTTCTTCAATTTCACCTTAGCTTTTGTTTTGTTTTTAGAAATCATTGTATCTATCCTAAATTTCTCTGTCAATTTTGGTCAAAGTACCCAAAAACAGTTGACCAAATCCGACACCCACACCCATACCCACGTCATCTCGGCAAGGGTGTGGTACTGAAAGTGAAGAGTGCGAGCACCTTAGTTCTACATCACTTCTCATTAACCAAATAACCTCGCAGTCAAGCACACATATAATTCAGAAAAACAATGGCATTCAATTGAACGACCGGCAGCTCATTTAATTACTTAATACGCAAGCCATGTCATGAAATACTAAAGATAGCACATGAAAGGAGGATAATAACTTACAGTTTCAAGCATTTTGATTTTTTACAGTTGCAGCGCTTGCATGATTCACCTTCTCCAGTTTCCAATCGACGCCTGCAAAAACAGTTTGTAATCAGATAATGGTAGAGTGAGAAAAGAGATCACAAGAACAAACTATGATCAAAAGGAAAAAGGGCCATGCCTCTTTTTCTTCGGACTAGTCTGATTAGGCTCTTCACTATTTACATATCCAGGTGCCTGGAAAACATCCTCCATAAGGGGTAAACTATTCTCAAAAGGAACAATTTCTCCTCCTCTAGAGGTTTCAGGCAGAGATTTAACCAGAGATTCTTGACCAGTAACCGAAGAATGAAGATTGATAGATGAGCCAGATGCTATTACAAGCTGTTTCCCGGAAGCATTAGCTTCTTGCTTGACAACTTTGCCATCTTTTGAGGATGATGTAAGGGAATTTAAATGCAAGCCAATTCCAGGTAAAGTGCATCGCGGATATTCTTTTACAGTCCTAGAAGGTACTAGTTGCTTATCGTTGGAGGCAACGTTCCCATCAGCTTCTTGTGAAGCAGAAGAACCAGAACCTTCATCTATATGCTTTCTTCGAGGTCCCACCATCTCGAACACTAGACAGCGTCTTCTCATTCCACGGTATAAAGCAGAGACCATCTAAATAGAAAACCGGTAAGATCAAGATCACAAAATGGAAAACTGGAAAGTCAATGTGAACCATGCTCCCAGCTATTTGATAAAACAGCTAATTGATAAAAGCTAGAATTATCAATTAAACAACTTCAAGATTAGCTAAATCATTAACAAACATACACTATGTTTGACTACTTTTCCCCATCTTCTGGCAACAATGATTCCATCAACCAAGATTTCCGTGAATTGGTGCAAAGCTAACATATGTTGTATCTTACATTACTCAGTAACCAGTCGAATGGTTCCAGCAGAATGCTGGATGACAAAAGTCAAGGTTCCAGACAACCACAGACTTGAGATGTCAAAAATAACGTGGTGTCTGAAAATTTTCCTTTAAGAGAATAATCTGATTCAGAAAATCTCTATATCCAAGGGATAGGATGAAAATAATACCACAAACATCTGTATCCTAAACATAATATCAAATGTCAAGGAACACTCTTTTGAAAGCTAAAAACTTGGTGCCCCTCAGATGATCAGCTCAACAGCAAAACCAATGTACTCTGTAGTAAGTCAACAAGATGCCAACGAAGAATGTATAACATAAAGTGTATAATCATGCTACTGATTATATATGCATAGATAGCAAACAGCATGTATAAATGACGTTTCCCAAGTAAAAATTGCAGTCAAAAAAGTTAAACAAGAGCCATAATATAGGAAGAGATGATCAAAGGAAAAGAAAAATAAAAAAATGCTGCAACTCCAAAAGAATAAAAGCAGTTGATATCTCATGTAATAACAATAAAAGCACCGGTGTTAATAAACCAGTTCACAGTATGAAAATTCCTCACCTCATTATCATTTTTTTCACTTTGACCGACACCCGTGCCATCATTGGTTAGAGAAGCATCAGGTTTCATGTTTTCAGCGTCAGCATATTCCTTGAGTTGACTTTCCTCCCCAGGTTGAGTAGATGGTTTCTCTGTTTCACTTCCATCTCCACCACATTCACTGGTACTAACCTGACTAAAATGTTGCACATTCTGCATTTCATTTGAGACATATTCAAAGGTCCTAAAATAAGGACCTGATGCTTTCGTGAAAGCCTCAGGGTCACCAGGTGAGTCAAAGATTAGTAGATCCGTAGCATCAGTAATCAAACTCTCCCAATCACATCCTGAAGCTTCTTCTTTATCTGGACCAATTTCATTTGTCCCATCCATATTCACCTCACATCTCAGCAAACCTTTTCCAGATACCTCTTGTACCAAAGGGACATATGTCACAGAAGTGCCTGCAAATTCTGACAAACTCTTACCTCTTATGCTCCCAGCCGGTAAAGTACAGGGACTGCTGCACTCATAATTTAGACTTCTTGCAAGCTCAACTGCAAGCTTTGAGCATTCATGGGATGGTGAAGCCGGTGCTTCACCCCCAGAAATCCCACAACCAAAACTCTCCTTGGGCTCAATTGAGTTATTTACAGCATCTAACATACCCTGATCAGTATTAACTTTAACACCATTATCAGAAGCAAACTCTGGTTTTGATGGATCTGAGAGCAGGTGCCTGACGAAAAAACAACAAAGTCAACAAACAAACAAGTCTATCCAAAAGAAGTTGCAATACCAGATCAAAACAAACATTGCTTACCTTCTTAGGAATCTGGATTCCCTTATGGAGCTGACATGAGGTGAGGTGAACACAGAAGGTATAGATGCAAAACTAAGGGAATTGAGCGTCTGAGTGAAGTGTGCGGACTTATCTAGTTTGATGGGGGAGAGGTTGTTAAGGAAATTAAATACGGGGGACTCCTGCATAGAGAGAGAGAGAGAGAGAGAGAGAGAGAGAGAGAAAACCTTTAGATTGCAAGAAATCAAGAATACAAGAAAACAAGCTAAGTGATAATTTCATCCAAATTGGGTTTCAGCATTTCAACCTAGCAACAAGCTTGACCCTTTTCAGAATGATATATTTATCTTTAACTGATCCTTATGCAAAAGAAGAGTAACGGATTTCAAGTTAATGTCAAAGATAGTAGACCACATAACGAGCATAGTAGAAAAACGAACTTGGTTCATTCCCGCTCTTTATTGATCATATATAGAGCAGCTTATTTGCTTCATGAGTTAATTAGAGGCACGTGCAATTTTCCAACAATACCTGGAAATTAATTAGTGTGCCTAAAGAATTCTGTGTGAAATACAGCAATCCAAGAAAAAAGTCAATTTCCAGCAAATACATGAAATGGCGGCTGCATATTTCATCTTTGCTAATTGACCTTCTAATAAAACAACTCCTTAACCCACAGCTCATTTACAATCATGGAAATCCAAACCAAGCAAGACGAATACGTCATGAAATTCAATCGACAATTAGACAGCAGTCCCAACAGTTGAATCCCCAGAACAATCAAGACAGACAACTAAGGTAAAACATCACAACATTTCCAGATACAGAGTAAGGAAAACTATTACAATATAAGGGACAGATGAAAAAAATCTCAACAAGATAATCTCACAATGCAAAGACCAAATAAACTTCACCGAATTTGAAAAAACTAATGAAAGGAAAAATTGGTTAGAAATTAGAGGAACGGAAAGGAAGAAGATTTTTTTAACTAATGAATTAAAATCCATCAGCAAGCATCCAAATCTAAAAGCGAGCAAAACATGCAAACTCAGAAAATGATAAGATAGACAATTCCAGCAACATAACCAAGTCTTGAAGCATTCCAGACACCAGAAAGACAGCAAATCTAAGAAGTCAATATTGTTACCAATTACACAGAAAATCAATTTCTCTAAAAATTTGCTAGTAGTCAAGTACAAGCAAATAAACAAAACTACCACTAGGTAACACATCAAAAACAAAGAAGGAAAGAGGAAAAGGGACCCAATTATTCCAGTGAATCGACCCAATTCAACGAAATTGTCATTTCCACTAACTATAACCCCACTCTAGTGTAAATGGATTAACAGAAACAGTAGCCAAAACCCATCCCATTTACTACAACCCCATCCCATTTCCCAATAGACTTATTTTCAGCCCAAAAATTTAATCTAACGTCAAAAGTAAAACCTTTCCATAAGCATTATCTCACAACAAGCAAGAGAGAGAGAGAGAGAGAGAGAGAGAGAGAGAGAGAGAGAGAGAGAGAGGAAGAGAAAGAAAGTACAATGAATATCTAAACTACTTTGCAAGATTAAAAGAACCCCATTTCTCCAAAAAAAAAAAAAAAAAGAATCTTCAGACTAACCAAAATAGAACAAAACATATTTCAGTAAACAAAACCCAGAAGGCAACTTTACCAAAGATTTCAAAACAATCAAGAATTAGCAAAAAGATTCAAACTTTATTCTTGGAGAAAACAAATCTGTAATAAACCAAAAACCCACAAGTCCATTAAAGAAAACCGATTCAAAATATTAACAAAAAGACTCAAACTCCAGGCTCTTAAGGAAACCAAATCAGTAACAGAAGAAACCCACAAGTCAATTATGCCAAAAATTGCATACCCAGAAAAAAATTGCAAACTTTAGGCTCTTGGAGGACCCAAATCGTAACAACCAAACCCCACAAGTCAATCATCCAAAAAAAAAAAAAAGGATTCAAGAAATTAGCAAGAAATTGAAACTTTAGAGCAAATGAGTATTCAAACCTCAAATTTGGAAATGGGTGTTGCGATCTGGTTCTTGTTCCTCTCTGGAGTGTCCATTACCACCACAACTCCCCCTTTAACTCCTCCCCCTTTTACATTCTTTCTACTTTCTACTAATTCCTCACTCTCTTTCTCTACTACATTTTCTCTCTCTAAACGCACTTTTTCTTCTTCTGTAGACATAACTCTATGTACACACACACACAAAAACACACAGAGGATACACACAGTTTCCCTCTTAAGAGGAAAGAAAAAGACAGGAATTCAATAAGAAGCGGGAATTTAAGAATGCTATGGCTGATAAAGAGAGGTGTGGATTTTCTCGTGCTGATAAAAGAATGGCGACATCTGTACCCCACCACCCCCTCTTTGGCCTTAACCCCACAACAAAGAGAGAAGATGTTGCCACAGCTGTTAATGTTGTGTTGTGTAATTTGATGACTTGGTTAAAAGAACAAAATACAAATATAGAGGAGAGGAGGGAAAATGGACCATAAAAAGTAACGTACACTAAGAAATTCTTTTGACCAATTCTCCCCCTTTACTTTTTACTTATAGACTAGTACTAGCATATTTTATGAGCCCCTCTTTCTTTTTTTTCCTTGTGTGAGAAGTCAAATTTTTAAATTTAACCTTGATTCATAATATCACAAATTTAATTTCGATTGAGGAAAATCCAACCTTGCATTTTCATGCCAATTGTTTTCTTACGAAACATTCACGATGTTTTGAAGGGATAGCTTAGTTGTTATAATCCGTAATTTGAATGCTAATATTATAATTTTAATTTGATTATTTATTTTCATACGTCGTTGTTCTGTGGGAATAGCTCAGTTGTCATAATCCGTAATTAGAATCGTAATATTACAAGTTTAATCTGATTATTTATTTTCGTTGTTAATTACTGTGAAAAGGAGGGGGAAACTCATTTGTTTGCTTTTGCATTGTATTAATATTGATTTAATATCATATAAACAGGCAAGTACTAAGTCAAAGATTGTTAGGGAAATATGCTTTTCAGTTTCAATTTAGGTGCCTAGAGTTTCTATCAATCGGATTGTTTTCTAAATTTCAGTTATGCGTTTTTGCGGGCTATTCCTTCTTTTTTGACTTTGTGGGCTATTCACGCTGTCCGTTTTATTTATTTTTTTATTTTTCTTTTTTCTTTTTTTCTTTTTTCTGTCCGTTTTATTTAAGGCTATATATCATGAGGTTATATTAGTATAAAGGTCCATTTTTTTTAGTTTTGTGAGATCAGGGAGGAAGAATTATCATTTTAATGTTGCTATATTTAGTTGATTATTAAATACATAATCACCAAGTTTTTATGAGTCTTTATTGCACTTATTATATGTCATAATTAGCCTGTGCTAATAAAGAAAATAATTGGTTTGAGTTCTTGAAATCTTGTCACAAAAATGCAAAGTCCTGCATGTTCCACTTAATTATTATAATAGTATAAAAACTGTCTGGTAAGAATCGAGCTGTGTAAGATGTTTTGGAAATGCAAAACATACTTGGAATTATACTTTCTTAATGACCTTTCTAATATAGAAAAAACTTTAGGGTGTTCCCGAAGTCTGGTTCCCATTTCTCAAAAATAGCTACTACTCTCTCAGTTTATTTTTACTTATTCACTATACTAAAAATATTTTTTTATTTTTATTTATTCATTTTAACAAATTAAAAGAAAAACAATCTTTTTTTTTTGTTTTATTCTTATTATTAACTACTTATTCCCAAATTATTTTTCAAGACTTTTTGAAATGTTATCATTATTAGGAATTATATGATAAAATACATATCACAATTATTATTTTTTAAGAGTCGTAAAAAGTTCAGAATTGACAAGTAAAAATGAACGAAGGAGTACATTACTTAATTTTCTTTTTGAGCAAATTGATCATATTTTGTGAAAACATTCTACTTTTGTAACTTGTTCATAAGTTTCTTTTTGCAAATTTGTTAAATAGTTCTACTTTTAGAGGCCAAAACCAAACGTCAGTTACATTTGCCCTTGAGAACAAGATGTAATTCTTCCTTTTTTCTCTTATTAACATTATGTTAAATGTGATTATAGAGTTATAATCATTGTTTACGTGTATGTAAATAATAATAAACAATAACAAACTCAGTGTAATCCTATTAGTGGGGTCATGAGAGGGTAGTGTGTATGTAGATCTTACTCCTACCTTATAAAGATAGAGAAATTGTTTCCGGTAAACCCTCAGCTCAAGAAACAGTGAAACTAAAGCAACAAACAACTGCAACAACAAGATAGCATGGTAACGAAAGCGAATAACACAGCATGTACGAATACGAAATAGGAATAAGAAAATACAATAATAGAACTACTAATACTGGCAAACCTAGGAGAGACTCACGACTATCTGTCAACCTTCCACCCTAATACTCATCCTCCACACCTTCCTATCAAGGGTCATGTTCGATAAACTGAAGCAGTGACATGTTCTGCCTATCACCTCACCCTAGTACTTCTTCGGCTTACCCCTGCCCTTCCTCGGACCCTTCATGGTCAACCTCTCACACCTCCTAACCGGGGCAACTATGTCTCGCCTCTTCACATGCCCGAACCATCTCAGCCTCAATTCTCGCAACTTGTCCTCCACATGAACCACTCCCACCATGTCCCAAATCACTTCGTTCATAGTCTTGTTTTTCCTGGTATCCCCCCACATCTATCTCAATATCCTAATTTCAGCTACTTTCATCTTATGGACATGGGACTTCTTGACGGACCAACACTCAGCCCCATAAAATATAGCCGGCCTAACCACCACTCTATAGATCTTGCCTTTAAGTCTAGGTGGCACATTTTTATCACACAAAATTCTAGATGCAAGCCTTCATTTCATCTACTCCCGCTTCAATACAGTGAGTAACATCCTCGTCGATCTTCCGAATGCCTTCTATTACAGGCCCAAAGTATTTGAAAATATTTCTCTAAGGGATGACTTGTATCAATCTTCACTTCCATTTCTGCTTCATGCGTCCCATCACCGGAACTTACACTCCAAGTATTCTGTTTTTGACCTACTCAACTTTAGACTTTAGCGTCTGTCTCCACACCTCTAACCTAACGTTCACCCCACATCGCGTCTCATCGATCAATACTATGTCATTTGCAAATAGCATACATCATGGCACTTCCCCTTGTATGCATCGTGTCAGCATATCCCTTGTCAGGGCAAATAAAAAGGGCTAAGGAATCATCCCTGATGCAACTCCATCTCATGTAAATAATAAAAATAAAAAGCGTAAACTTTTGCTCAATTTGAAACAATCGAGAGCCATTAAGGTACTGTAATTATGATATATATAAATCACATCGTCATATCATTGTATTACCTATATTTTTCACATTTAAAGAAGCATCCAAAAGTCAATTTTTCAATATTAAGAGAAGAAGTATAGTTTGGATATTATATCTAAAGACCCGTACGATTTTGGGAGCTAAGAATCTCGTCCTTCTTTACGCTATAGCAATTAGTTGTTATACCCTTATAATAATATTTAAAATTTAAATTTATTTCATTGTTATAGACAAATAGTTATACTCAAATAATTAATTTATTTTCATCTTTTGATGTTTTTAAAAGAAATAAAATTATATTTAATTTAAAATCTGAAAAGATATTCATATATCCTAATCAAAAGATGAAAAACTTTTTTTCCAATGAAATACAAATATGTGCAGATCTTTCAACGGAAAAATCTTTAATAATCGAAATATATAGTGATGTAATATTCTCCGGTAAAAGTGGCTTATAAAATTTTTAAACTATTTATTCAAAACTTGTAGGCCTATTACTAGTACTATTATAGACTACTAGTTTTAGGATATGTGTATTGCACGTGTATATAACATCAGTAAACAAAACTTGTATATAAAAAAAATTAATTATGCAAAATAAAAAATAACGTTAAAATAACAACCATTTAAGTGACAAAAATAAACGTGAGTACATAGACGTAGTAATTGAATATTTTCAGAGCTTGCAAAGATAAACAGATCAATTAAGTTAGTTATATATTATTTTAATTATAGATAATTTATTTTATAAGATAATAATATGTTAGTATATTATTGAATCTAATCCAATTTCACTTTCATAAACGATGTTGTCGGTCCTAAAAATTTTAAAATTATTTATTTAATATTGAAAGAAAAATGATGACTCTTTATCATTTAATCATTTAGATGCGTATTAATTTACAATAATAATAACTTACCAAGTAAAATATTTAATAAAAGAAACTATGAAAAACAAATTTAAGCTAAGCAGCGTATTTAAATATAATTAATAATTTAAGGTTGTAAAAGGAACAAAAAAACTCAAAAGAGTAAATGTACAGAAAAATATATAAATGAAGAACACATAATTTCAAGGAGCTATATACTGTCAAACCACGTATAGACATATAATGCAAGATTAATAGCAAAAAATTGAGAAGAAAATATTCAAAGAAAATATAAATCAATAGTTAATTTCAAACATTAGTTTAAATAGTAGAACTAGATTTTAGCTAGGAGTATAAAATGTAGTTCAACTTCATTAAGTCCTACATTAAAATTAATGCACCGCAATTAATTGCAAGTGGTAAGACAATAATAAAGAGAAAAAGAATGATTAAAATTTTCTTCAGAATTATCGAACTGAATGTTCACGCTTAATGCAGGCATTACAAAAATGTACTCAAAAGATAAATCTGCACTCTAGACTAAATTGCTTACTGGTTTTGAGCCTACAAATATGATACAAAAATAAATAGTTTATAATCTTAATGCAATACTGAAAGGACAAAATTTATCCAATAGATCATTAAATTTTAAGTTATTTCAAACTCTTTTATTAGGCAAAAGTATACAATATTTCATATTATGATTTTATTTAGCATAATTTTATGAATTTGTAACTTATCAAGAACAGAGCGGGAGAGAATTCTTACATTGACAAAGAAGGAAAACTCCAATTATCTCCATGAATAATAATGCTTGAACAATTTTGACTCATGGCCAAAATTTATTTTCTTCCCACAAGATCTATTTTTATAAGTTATAAAATTTAAGCTTGAACTTGTTAAAAAAGAAAGTTAAGCTTAAATATTATTTATACAAACAAAAATCACAAAAGTTTAATGAAAGACAAAAACCTCAAATTTGAAGGAATTTAAAAACAAAAATCCTAAAAACAAGGAAGGGCTAGACAATATATTGGATACCAACGGAGATTTATGTTAACAAATACTAAAAACAAGGGCTTTAAAACCATATTGGATGCCTCTAATATTCATTCAAAATGTTGTTATGTCTCTTAACTAACCAAAAAGAAAAAAATTATGAAAAAAATATGTAAGAAATTATAGGCATGTTACATAATATAATTAATGAAGGATTTATATAAATTAAAGTAGAATTTTAATAAATTTTAAGTCCTAAATATTAGGTTCCATACATAAACACATACTCCTAAACTCGAGGAAAAAGTACTAGATGTTTACCATAAAAAATAAAAAACTCCTAAACCTAAACCAAGGTGGAAGTGCTCGAAAAGTTTACCTAAAATATTTATAACTAATTAATAAATTTTGTACTTAACATAATTATAAAGAATTAGTGATATTTTTCGTTCAAGATTTTGTACTTAATTTTGTACTGTTGTTCCCTAACGCACACGCAAATATACGCGATCGACAAGTAATATAGGATTATGAGTTCAGGTTGTCGTACCCACAAGGACTTAAATTAACTACTTTCTAACGAACTAATACTGTTATTTAAACAAGCAAAATCCGAATTCAAGAGATGGATTATTCTAAACTATAATTCTAATTTATATCTAATAGTTGCAAGGAACAAATTATGTGTTGTGTAATCAATAAAATAAATATTCCAGGGTTGTGATTATTTTACCAATCCTATTATGTTCAAATTAACTTTCCGTTCATATAATTCATGTATGGTTGCTAATTAATCGATAAACATGCTCATAGCCTTCTTCCGAAGTACTATTCGCCTATTCTTAATTAGATTAACACCTATATTCCTATGGAATTAATCTATCAAGAACGCAATAAAAACATGATATTCAGTTAAGCATGGTGATTAAGTATATTCCTATCCTAACCACGAATCTGCCCCCCTTAAAAAGTTAAGAACATGCTTTCTCCAATTCTTTTCTAATCTAAGCGTAGTTTTTCCAAACATAGCATAGATAATTGATAGAACTCAATTGATGGCCAAAACAATTAAGCAATTAGGCATAGAGTTGAAGAAACAACCATATGAACATGAACTATAAACAAGAAAATTGTCAACTTCGAATCACAATATTCATGGTTAATCACAACCCCAGAACAAGGGGTGATTAGCCACTCATGTTCAGAATAATCAAAAGATAGAGTATTGAAAAACTAATAAAAATACTAGACAGAGATGAAGACTGATGATTGATTGCTTTTGTGCGATGTTCCATAGCGTTCTAGACTCCAAAATCATGTTCTCCTTCTTCCTATTGGGTTTTGAGGTGTTTATATAGGAGTTGGGAAGGGGTAGGGTCGAAATAGTAGTCTCCTAGACGGACTAGGACAGTTTCCCGAAGTCGGCGCCCTGACTGGCGCCAGGCTGGGGCTGCGTCCAGTGACTTCTTTCCATGTTCTGCCTCCAGCGCCACAGGTGGCGCCAGGCGCTGCCGGTGGTGCCCAATGCCTTTTCGTTTGTTTTCGTCTCGTTTTGGCTCGTTTCTTGCCCGTTTCGCCCCCAATTGCTCCCTATTCATTTCTACACATAAAAACACTTTAATTTAACATGAATCGAAGCAATTAACATCCCAATTTCATAACACAAAGGCCAAATATGAGGTGTTTTATATAAGAATATATATCTTTTACCCCAAACATCATCTCCCCACACTTAAACTCTTGCTCGCCCTCGAGCAATGGGATTATATACAACCTTTCCAACTACCAAACTCTTCATATCATCACGAAACATTCGACCTTTCAAACAAAATCATATTTTTGAATACAATCAATACTAGCAAATAAGCACGAACACATAACTAATCCATATGCTTCCCGTAAAGTCTACTTAAGCACAATAATTCAATAACATCCAACAACCCAATTGTAACCACCCAACCTCAAAAGACGACTTGCCATATTAAGCAATCTCAATACATATACTTACCTAACAAGACAATTTACAACATTACCAGTCGCTCATGAGATCATGTGCCCTTACCAAAATCTGAAGAGTGAATATATATGAATAAAATCACACAAAATTGAACAACATACCCTCACTCTCACAAAGAACTCATATGCTTCCCGTAAAGTACCATAAGCTTGCCCGTAGTATAGATTTCCACTAATTGAGTCAGTCAAATCTAAGATCAACTAGGACTTTTAAGGTTGTAAAGTAGGCTAGGGGACGGGTGGATATATGGTAATAGTGGCTGGTCCTCCTAAGCACTTAATACACTATACTCAACATTTGAACACTTTTCTTCTTTCAATTACTAAAATTGTCTCATATACATAGCCTTTTCTTTTTCAACTCAGCAATTCTATCATTTCACTAGCACAAACCAGTAGGAAGTGTTTTTCCATATCTTTTTCACTAACATTTTTCTCTTTTTCATTTTTTTCCTTCTTTTTTTTTTCTTTCTTCACACTCCATACACATATTCATCAGCTAGTGATTCTTAACCTTAGCTTCATTGTACCGACAAGTCTTTTTACGGTTCCGCTCATAATCAAGACAATCCCCCTAACTCTACCCTTACTTCTTTTAGCGACTAAGTGCTTTCGGAGGTAAAGGTTCAAATAAGGCTTAATTCAAGAACAAAATAAGGGAATAGTTTGTAATGTAGGTACCAAAGAAAAAGGCCTATAGGCTCAAAGGGGCTAGCAATGGACAAATTCATATTCGATGTGACAAGCACATCCATAATTAAACAAGAAAGTGCCTATATCATTTCTTAGATTAGCCTAACTTACAATTTCGCTTTAATTAACACACGGGGCAAGTTCTAGACTATACAAGACAGCATAGAGAATCAAAACCTCACTCACACAATGCACATGACTCAATCACGACGGTTCTGTTCAAATTTCGAGTTAAGCCAACATATATAATTGAAACAATTAAGTAGTAAATACACTACATGATATGCAAGTCAACGATTGAGAAGAGGTGTCACAAATTGGGCGGATTTGCTTTAGGCTTATAATTAAACGGGAAGTGGATCATGTGTCATAGCCTATTGTACTAGCATAAACCATGTCAAGAAGTATTGCAATATAATCCAGTTCTTCCTAATATAGTCCTAAAAAAAATTAAAATTGCCCGGTTCGAGCTACATCCTTGGAAAAGAACCGGTGCCTTAAGAAAAACCAAGAAATATTACCTAACTAACCTATAATTAAAACAAAATCTTTTTGTTGTTTTTAATCAAATTTTGTCCCTCCAGAAAACAATCCATCATCGGGAAAAATCTGGAATTTTTTCAAAAATTGTCAGTTTATACATTAAAATACTAACAATACAACTATTAAAAATAATAACAATACAACTATTAAAAAGACAAAAAATAAAACTAAATCATACATGATATACATTCACAACACTCACAACACAGGTATTTCCCCACCCCACACTTAAACAATACATCGCCCTCGATGCATGCAAACAAGTAAAATAGAGCAAGGTGAGAAGAAAACTCCCTGTTTGCGCTTTCTTTAGGGGACCGGCGAGGTGGTGGAGGAGGTTCCAACGCTTGTACCTTTGCTAATGTTGTCACGGGCCATATTATCCTGCAACACAAGTAAACAGGAATGTGAGCAATGTTCAAAACATATGCCATAGGTTGGCATGCAAGTCGTCACATGACCCCCACACTTAAAATCTTAGAACATTCTGCCTGCATCGCCTCAGGCAGCGCTGGGCGCTGTTTTCCGAAACTTCCAATTTTATTTTTTTTGACCGTTATACAACTTACATGTCCTACAACATTACATCAAATAATTCTACATGTATACATCAAGTGTATTACCCTACCTAGTCTAAAAGAATAAATCAAGAAGTTAAACTAGGAAAGCGGTAAAAATTGGGTTGCGTCCTAACAAGCGCCTGATTTAACGTCGCGGCACGACTAAGATTCGTCCTATCAATCGGGCTTGATTTCGAGCCTTCGAGCTTCTTCAACAGATGGCCTGAGACGGGTCAGAGTAACAAGCCTTTCCAACTCTTCTGCTTTTCTGAACCCCGGGACATAATTGCCAGAAATATCCAGTACTTTCTTAATTTCTTCCGTCATTCCATCTTTACTCTTTTTCATATCCCTAATCAATGCTCGTTCAATAAGATCAACTGGGCTCATGTAAGACACTAATGATGTGGAAGCATTCACCACCACCGAGATCATTGCTAATTCCTCATAATGGGTAGGCAACCGGAGTGCTTTATACACATTTAATACTTCTTCTTGATCACCCACTCTCATCGTCATTTTACCTTCGCAGACATCGATAAGGGCGCGGCCGGTGGCTAGGAATGGGCGCCCCAAAATAAATGGGACGTCCTATCTGGCTCGTAATCCAGGATGATGAAATCCGCAGGAAATATGAATGAGCCAACTTGAACTAGAACGTCTTCAATTACTCCCTCCGGATGAGCCAGGGAACGGTCAGCTAGTTGTAAGGTAACTGTTGTTGGGCGTGGTTCACCCAACCCCAACTGTCTGAATACTGAAAGTGGCATCAAGTTTATACTCGCTCCAAGATCACATAACGCTCTTCCTACAGCATGTTTCCCGATTGAAATTTGAATGGTGAAGCTGCCCGGATCCTTCAGTTTCTGTGGCAGCTTGCCTTGAATTCTAGAACTGCACTCCTCAGTAAGTGCCACCGTTTCTCCTTTAATTGGCCATAATATCCTTGATATACTTTGCGTATTTAGGAACCTCTTGCAAAATATCCACCAATGGAATGTTGATTTGTACCTGTTTTAGAATTTCAAGGAACTTCTTGTATGCCTCATTATCTCTCAACTTCTGTAACCTTTGTGGAAATGGAGGTGGTGGCCTTGCAACCAATTGTGGGGGTTTCTTAGCTCCTGCCTCTTCAACCGATTTCTCAACCTCTTTAGCCTTCTCTGTTGTTACTTCGATGGTGATTGGTTTTTCATTGAAGGTCACCTGCTTCTTCTTTTTCGATTCTACCTCTTCTAACTGTCTCCCGTTCCTCAATGATACCACATTCAGTGCTGCCCTTGGGTTAGCTTCAGTATCGCTGGGTAGTGCTCCAGCTGGTCGAGTATTTTGAGCCCCGACCAGCTGTCCCAACTGGCGTTCCCGATTCCTCACTGTTGTGGTGAGTGTTTGGTATTCAGTTCTGAATTGCTTGTTGTCCTGCACCAGCTGCTTTAACAACTCATTCGTATTATCATCTGATTGTGGAGATTGCCTTTGTGGTTGGTTATAATTCCCTTGCGGTCTGCCTGTATTCTGCTGCTGCTGATGACCACCCCATGAAAAGTTAGGATGATTCCTCCAATTTGGATTGTAGGAATTCCCATATTGTGTATTCTGATTTACGGGCCCCCTGTTTTGTTGTCCCACATAATATATGGATTCCGGATTGGTGGGGCACATATTACTTGTGTGGTTGTCACCACACATCTCACAGCATAATAACATTTGTTGGACCTGCTGTCTTGGTTGAACCTGCTGCATCGTCATTCTGTTCATCTGATTGGTTAGTTTAGCCATCTCTGCTCTCATAGCTGCAAGGTCATCCAATTCGATCAACCCAGCTCCCTTTTGTTTAATGGCTCTGCGCTAGTCACCGTCACCTTGCCAATTATGATCATTGGCCGTGAAATTGTTCAGTAGGAGTTGGATTTCACTATACGGCTTGGTCATGCAACTGCTCCTGCACGCTGAGTCAAGGTTCATTTTCGAAGCTTCATCTAGCCCATCAACAAATGTGTGTCCCAGGACCTCATCTGTCTGGCAATAATGTGGACAGTCCCTAAGCAGCTTCTTATACCTTTCCCATGCATGTCGAAGAGTTTCTCCTTCCCGTTGTTCAAATCCCAAAATCTGGCTCCTCAGTGACTTGGTCTTCTTGGTTGGAAAGAATTTGATCAGAAATTTTCTGACCAGGTCATCCCATGTGTAAATACTGTTGGCAGGCTCCTTTTGCAGCCACTCTTTTGCTTCCCCCAGCAGAGAAAAGGGAAACAGTGTCAACCTCACATAATCTTTAGATACATTGGGATAATTATATGTATCTGTGATTTTCAAAAAGTTCTGATTATGTCTCTGTGGGTCTTCATGCGACAATCCCACATACTGCCCTGTAGACTGGATTAGCTGCACCATGTATTGTTTCAACTCAAAGTGCCCTGTGATTTCAGGCTTGACAATCGCCTGAGTCATATTGGCAAGATTTGGTCTTGCAGCTTCAATTATTGCTCTTTCTGCGTTCCCTACCATCTCAATTGGCTGTGGTTGAACAACAATGTCCAACTCTCCGTTAATTCTGGTTCTGGCTTCTACTTCCCTCCTTATCCTGTGTAGTGTTCGTTCAATCTCTGGATCAAAAGGAAGAAGGTTGTTTGCGCTTCTACTTCTCCGCATTCAATAGAAGGACCTGTGTGTGCAAGCAACGTAAGCCGATTAGTGAAACTTGAATAAATAACAAATATAAGCTGAAGTTGGTAAAGTAGCAGATTTTTAAGTCCCCGGCAACGGCGCCAAAAACTTGTTGCTTCCAAAAACACACAAGTATACGCGGTCGACAAGTAATATAGGATTATGAGTCCAGGTTATCGTACCCATATGGACTTAAATTAACTACTTTCTAACGAACTAATACTGTTATTTAAACAAGCAAAATCCGAATTCAAGAGATGGATTATTCTAAACTATAATTCTAATTTATATCTAATAGTTGCAAGGAACAAATTACGTGTTGTGTAATCAATAAAATAAATATTCCAGGGTTGTGATTATTTTACCAATCCTATTATGTTCAAATTAACTTTCCGTTCATATAATTCATGTATGGTTGCTAATTAATCGATAAACATGCTCATAGCCTTCTTCCGAAGTACTATTCGCCTATTCTTAATTAGATTAACACCTATATTCCTATGGAATTAATCTATCAAGAACGCAATAAAAACACGATATTCAATTAAGCATGTTGATTAAGTATATTCCTATCCTAACCACGAATCCGCCCCCCTTAAAAGGTTAAGAACATGCTTTCTCCAATTCTTTTCTAATCTAAGCGTAGTTTTCCCGAACATAGCATAGATAATTGATAGAACTCAATTGATAGCCAAAACAATTAAGCAATTACGCATAGAATTGAAGAAATAACCATATGAACATGAACTATAAACAAGAAATTGTCAACTTCGAATCACAATATTCATGGCTAATCACAACCCCAGAACAAGGAGTGATTAGCCACTCATGTTCAGAATAAGCAAAAGATAGAGTATTGAAAAACTAATAAAAATACTAGACAGAGATGAAGACTGATGATTGATTGCTTTTGTGCAATGTTTCGTAGCGTTCAAGACTCCAAAATCATGTTCTCCTTCTTCCTATTGGGTTTTGAGGTGTTTATATAGGAGTTGAGAAGGGGTAGGGTCGAAATAGTAGTCTCCTAGACGGACTAGGACAGTTTCCCGAAGTCGGCGCCCTGGCTGGCGCCAGGCTGGGGCTGCGTCCAGTGACTTCTTTCCATGTTCTGCCTCCAGCGCCACAGATGGCGCCAGGCGCTGCCTGTGGCGCCCAATGCCTTTTCGTCTGTTTTCGTCTGTTTTCGTCTCGTTTTGGCTCGTTTCTTGCCCGTTTCGCCCCCAATTGCTCCCTATTCATTTCTACACATAAAAACACTTTAATTTAACATGAATCGAAGCAATTAACATCCCAATTTCATAACACAAAGGCCAAATATGAGGTGTTTTATATAAGAATATATATCTTTTAGCCCAAACATCATGTACCTAACATAATTAAGGAATTGATCGATTAATTCTTTTTTTACAAAAAGATTCCTTAACCTAAAAAGTGGTTAAAGCACTCAAAGTTTTTATAACATATATCAAATAAAAAACTTTTACCTAAATTGCCTATTATTTGTAAAGAATTGATTGTTGAATGTATGAAAGGACTCCCAAAATGTAAAAGTAGTAAATGGTTTTTCTGAAACACGTCACAAAATATTGTGATTTTTCATTGTTATTATTTTTCTTTTACTAATTTGTTATGTTATACAGTTCAAATAGGAAAATATTTAATATATAAAATCTAATTGATATCGAATTCCTAAATATTAGGATACTATTAAATGACTATTCATATTTTTAATATTAGAGAAATGATCAAATGATTATTTGTCAAGTGTAAAATTTATTTCTAAAGGGTAAAAAAGGCGAACGACATTTCGCTAAAAGCCTTCGTCCTTTTAATATAGTATAGATTTCTATATGTCGATATTACAGGAAAGTAGTACCAGTGCTTTCTTTATGAAATAAATGACTAGCAATATAAGTAGAAGATAGTAAAATAAATTAATATTTGAGTAAGGTTCTTATAGAGGTGTAATTTTACAAAGCATATACTATTATAGTCTATGTTGTACGGATTTTTCAAAATATAGCGAGATTTGTGTCAAATCCTTCAAAAATACATTATTTTTGAAGAATCCGATATGTACCAGATGACATTTTGAAAAAGTCCGAGTAACATAGGTTATAATAATAGTTGTTGCCATTATAGGTAGAAAATTATTATAAATAGCTAAAATATAATATAAAAATTTAGTTTCAATAAAACTTAGTTGTTATAATAAAATTTAATTATAAAATACGCATGCGATGAAGAGGTTTGATTGTATTAGTTATTTTCTTTTGGAGCAAATTTATATTTAAGTTGGACATTCTACTCTTGTAACTTGTTCATAAATTTATTTTTTTACAAACATGCTAAGTAGTTTGATTTTTTTTAGAAAGTAGTTTTAATTTACTAACAGGCTAATGTTAGTATTTGCCATTGAGATCAAGATGTTATCCGCTTATTAACATTATTTTTAAAATATAATTTTAGAGTTATAATCATTATTTATGCGTATGAAAATTTAAGAAAAAAACCTAAATTATTGATCAATTTGATTTAATAACAGGCCAAATGTTAATATTTGCCGTTGAGATCAAGTTGCTAATATTATGTTTAAATGTAATTTTAGAGTTATAATTATTATTAACGCATATGTAAATTAAAAAGAAAAAAGCCTAGATTATTGATCAATTCCAAACAATTGAAAGTCATTAAGGTGTTGTAATAATGATATGAATCCCAGTGTAATATCATTATATTACCCATATTTTTCACATTAAAAGAAGCAGCAAAAAACAATTTTTCAATATTAAGAGAAGAAATATAGTTTTATATACATAAAGAGACACGCTTTCCCCTTAAGAGTATTATATATAGTATTGTTTATCCTAAAAAACGGATAACAATTAAATTTATAAGTGATTTTAAGAATACGTGGTTTAATTTAATGCAAATGATAAATTAAGTTAGATTAAAGAGATAAATGACGTAATTAATTGTCAAACTAATCAAGAGGAGTGATCCCGGACTTAATAACGACTTAATGAACAAAAGTAAGAACTTGGAATAACAGAGAAAATAAGAATATATTACCTTTATATGCGTGTTACAGTGTCTCTAATGAATAATTAGACCCCCTCCTTTATATAATAGGGGAATCTTACCCTAAATGCAATTCCACAAAAGGTAAAAATCTTCTGTTTAATAATCATCGGTTTTCTGCCGATACGTGGCGAGATTCACGTCGTGACATCCGGTTGGTCACGGATATCACGGCCTTTTGTTGGTCATACTCGATTATCTGGTAATGCCCTCCGAGATTTTTGGGATTCGAACCGATCCTGGGGGTCGTGGCCTCTATACTCCCGACGGCAGACGTTTTGCCCGAACCCCGGCTCGAGGGGCTCCTTGCCTCGATTCCAGTCCCTTACAGTCACGTCTCTTCCCTTTTATTTAATCGAAAACCAAAACGTCCCATGGGCTCGGTTTCACCCGTCACAGATAGTCCCCTCGTTTATCGGAAAGTAAGTTTACGGAAACGACGAGAAATGATATGTGCACTTCGATTCCTTCTTCAATACGCCGTGACAAAAACGACAAAGTATCCGAAAAGTCTCGTCAGTCGCGTCATTATGACTTTAAACGCGTGTCAGCCATCGGTGGGTCGTCCCTGGATGTAAAACGAAAAGCCTCTATAAATACGCCCCTCATTCATTCACTTTTTACCTTTTGATCAAGCTTCTACCTTCGAGTCTTCAGGTCTCCCAATCTTTCTTCATATTTTTCAAACTTTTCCTAGATATCAATGGCTAAAACTTCCAAAATTGTTCCCCAAAAAGTTGCTTCCTCTTCTTCATACCCGACCGCCGAAGTCGAGGAGACCACTCCCGAGGTGGTTGTCCTTGAGAGAGCCGCTCCGGGCGCGGCTACTGATGAACTAGCTCTCGAGCCTTCATTGAAAATGTTCGTCCCCGGAGGAGGGGGGTGCTCGATCGCGGATGATTTTAAGGTCGAAAAGCCCTTGTCGGTGCAGGGCCTGTGTAAGGCGGTATCTAGGTACATATGCTCCATCACCGAAGAGGTCCTTCCTACGGTTCGAAAGGACTGTGGCTGGGCAGATAAGGACATAATAATCCTCGGGCCCGAGGATGCCATTACTACTCATGTGGAAGGGTATCTGAGTGTTTATACTTATCCCTTCATACTGGGCCCAGTGGACCCAGTTATTCTGGACTTCTGCAAGAGGTATGAAGTATGCCTCAGTCAGATCCACCCATCAATGTGGAGGATCGTAATCCTCCTCCGATACATCGTGAATAAAATTGACTCCTATCGTTTCACCATCGATCATATGCTCAGTATGTACAGTCCCCGAATCTTCCGAAGGGGACTGATAAAGCTCGTACGTCGGGTTAGCAAATCCCCATTCTCAAGCATCGATGAGGAATGGGACCGGGCTTGACAGGGACGCTTTGTCCGAATGAGGACCGCAGACTTGATCCCTGCCGAATTTAGGCGATTTCCTGAGAAGTGGAATGTATCACGTAAGCATAACTTTCCTTTAAATGTCAATTTTACATTCATGTCCTTTTTGCTCACTAGTATTTGCGGTGGTACAGCTGTTGCTCGAGTCTCAAATGACATTCCACGGCTCAAGGAGTGGATCGAGGGCATTTGTTAGCAGATGCCTTGTTCTGAGCGCACATGGAGCGAACTCTCGAAGGGCCATTGGGAGGCCCGTTCTCACTGTAAAATCTCTTTCCCGAATAAGTAACATTAGGCCCATTTTGAGTACCATATTCTCATTCCCTCTCTTTTCTTTTTGCAGGCTTGCTTAAGCCCATTGAGCCTAGGCCTTTAGTAGGGGACGAGGACCTGTCCGTTGATCCCTCCGCTTTGGTGCAGCTCGGGTCCCTAGCAGGAGAGAAGAAGAAAAGGAAGGTTCCGAGTTCCCCGAGCTCAGAGAAGAAGAAGCCAAAAAGAAGGTTGGCCCGTAAGCCAAAGGAGAGTTCTAGCTCCCGAGCACCCGACCCGGACTCGCTTTTCCGGCTCAGAGACGAGCCCGAGAGGGGAAATTTTTGTGGCTTATGAGCTAATCTCCCTCGAAGAGCGGGCGGCAGCTGAGGGGGAAACAACGGGGACTGATCTCCCTACCTCTCGAGATGCCAGCTCCGATCCCCCAGTGTCATAGATATTCTAGGGTCGCCTTCATTCACCGAATCCATGTTTAACAAAGCCTGAGCGGTCCAACGAAGGGGCCCATGAAGCAGACGATCCCCTTCATTTTTTTTGGAAGGGGTCGATTCGACCACTCTGGAAGATTTCTCCGGGTTGGGTGACTTGGAGGTGCCAAGGAAAAACCCATCTTTAAAGGTCGTCGGGATGAACTCGAGCCCAAAATTAATCAACCAGTTT
>MCJB01012440.1:237987-249261 GCA_002018475.1 Nicotiana obtusifolia
ATGGATCCCGGCCGTAAGAGGTCAGTAATCATCACCATCCCGAAGAACGCCCGGGTTCTTTTTGCCCCCCTTGGGGTGGCGAGCTACCTCTGGTGCCTGGTAACCGAAGAAGATCAAGCGAAAATGAACGAGGTGGATGTGCCGTGCTTGTTCAGTGAAGCGCAGTAGGCGCTGAACTGGGTAAGGCATCGTTACATTCTTCCATATTCTGACTTACTTTATGATATTTCTCACGTCTTCTCTCTTTTATCGTTTTGCAGGCCTCGGTACTCCATAACAAAAGTTTTCTCTGATACTGGGCTGAGGTTAATTAGCTCGAGGCTGAGGCCAGGGAACTCGCCTAGAAGAGGGACACGTATAATCGTCTTAGCGAGCAACACGAAGAAGCTGTCCAGAGTCTCTGGGGCGAGTTAAATGCGACTCGGAAGGAGTATGCCGACCTGGTGGAACAGGTAAAGATTTTTGAAGTTAGCGATGACGACTTAGCCATGGAGACTAACGATCAAACCTCGCAGGTTCAGCAGAAGGTTGACCGAATCCACCAGCTCCGAGCTGAAATAAACGAGGTCCAGGCCATGGCCGATGTCTGGAAGGAGAAAATTGACCGACTAGCTTCGGAGAAGGAGATCGCCCGGGAGTAGCTGGCATCGGTAGAGGTCCAACTTCGAGTGGCAAAAGAGAATGCACGGGCTCGACAAAACGAGGACCTATAAGCTTAACTAGGCTCGGCTATTGTTGAACGGGATGCCCTTGGCAAAGAGCTTGAAATAGCAAGGTCCAAGTCGGAGACAACCAACGCCGACACTGAAGAGATGGTAGCCCAGTATAGGGCTGATGCTGATGCAGCCGAGGCCCGTCTGAATGTTCTATATGCCCGAAATTCCGAAGTATAATGGGACAATCGATCCAAACAAACATATGACCTCTTATGCGTGCGTCATTAAGGGAAACGACTTAGAAGATGACAAAATCGAGTCCATTATGCTGAAAAAGTTCGGAGAGACCTTGTCAAAAGGAACTAGATATGGTATCACAACTTACCCCCTAATTATGTTGACTCGTTTTCTGTTCTTGCAGATGCCTTTGTAAAAGCGCACGCCGGGGCCATCAAGGTCGAAACCTGGAAGTCAGACCTTTTCAAGGTAAAGCAAAGAGATAACGAGATACTCAGGGAATTCGTATCGAGGTTTCAAATGGAACGGATGGATCTACCTCCGTTTGTAGACGATTGGGCCGTTCAAACCTTCATCCAAGGACTCAACCCCTAAAGCTCATTGGCTTCATAGAATTTGAAGCAAAATTTGATAGAATACCCGGCGGTAACTTGGGCCGACGTCCGTAACATGTACCAATAAAAACTCAGGGTCGAAGACGATCAGCTCGAGGCTCCTTTCGGGTCCGTTTATACCGTCAAGACTAGTGACAGATCTAAAAGGGCCATCGATATCGAACAGAGATCGGTATCAACCATGTAGTGTAGATCGAAGGGGTAATAGGTCCGGACGCAACACTGTGAGAAGTGAAAGAAGAAGCGACCGAGGTCATAATAACCGGGGACTCATGAGCAAAAACGATTTTGATTGACCCATCAGGTCTAAGGAAGCACCAAGGTTATCAGAGTACAACTTCAACGTCGATGTTGCCAGCATCGTATCAATCATCGGACGCATCAAAGATACTAAGTGGCCTCGGCCGTTACAAGACCAAATTGTGCCTGCTGTCCGAGTTTTAAACGGGTTTAACATGGCATGTGAGACCACTAAATGGGAGATAACCCTGCCGGTAAACATTGTCGAAACTTTTCAGGACACTAAATTCTACGTGATCGAAGGAGATATGAGATACAATGCTCTGTTCGGGAGGCCTTGGATTCAAAACATGAGGGCAGTACCCTCGACACTACATCAAGAGTTGAAATTCCCACACCTGGAGGGATCAAAACAGTTTACGGAGAGCAACCTGCTACAAAAGGGATGTTCACAGTCGATGAGGTGATCCCAATATCTACACTCTTGACATCGAAGAACCCGAGTTCTATCACCAAGAAAGAAACCAAATAGAAATCACCGACACCAATCCCGACCGAACCAGAAAATAGGGAACGGCCGAGGAGGACAATTATGGAGTCCCTAGGTTTTTCATAACCCCCTGACGATTCCGACGCCACCAAGTTAACGGTTGAGGAGGTGGAGCAAGTCATATTGATCGAGCACCTGCCCGATCAGAAGGTATACTTAGGCACGAGGCTTACTCCCGAGCTCAGGAAAAAACTCATTGAATTTCTTATAGCTAACATAGATTGTTTCGCTTGGTTCCATATTGACATGACAGGGATCCTGCCGGAAATAACTACTCACAAGTTGAGCTTAGATCCGAAGTTTCACCCAGTTAAACAGAAGAGGAGGCCTCAGTCCGAAGACAAGCACACACTCATCAAAGACGAGGCATCCAAACACCTTAAAATAGGTTCCATTCGGGAAGTTAAGTACCCGGACTGGTTAGCAAACGTAGTGGTAGTGCCTAAAAAGGGAAATAAATTAAGAATGTGTGTAGACTAAAAAGATTTGAACAAGGCATGCCCTAAGGACTCTTTTCCTTTTCCTAACATCGATCGCATGATCGATGCGACGTCCGTCCAACGAGACACCCAGCTTTCTCAACGCCTATTTCGGGTACAACCAGATCCAGATAGATCCGGGCGACCAGTAAAAGGCTTCCTTCATCATTAAATACGATACCTATTGTTATAACGTAATGCCATTCAAACAAAAAAATGCTAGTGCCACTTACCAACGCCTAGTAAATCGGATTCGAAGAGCAAATAGGAAAATTGATGGAGGTTTACATTGACGACATGTTAGTTAAGTCCCTGTGAGCAGAGGACCATTTGAAACGTTTGCAGGAAACCTTCAACATACTGAAGAAATACAACATGAAGCTGAACTCGGAGAAATGCGGATTTGCGGTCGGGTCCGGGAAGTTCCTTGGATTCATGGTGTCCAACCGGGGAATCGAGATCAATCCCGACAAGATCAAGGGCATAGAAGATATCACCGCGGTGGACAATGTCAAGGCCGTTCAAATACTAACTGGGCGCATAGCCGCCTTGGGTCGATTTATTTCAAGGTCCTCCGATAAGAGCCATCGGTTCTTCTCGCTATTGAAGAATAAGAATAACTTCTCGTGGACCCTGGAGTGCCAGCAAACTTTGGAAGAACTCAAATGGTACCTTTTGAGACTGCCTTTACTTCATACTCCGAAGGAAGATGAGCAGTACCGATATAGCGGTAAGCGGAGTCTTAGTCCGGGAGGAAGAAGGTAGCAATTCCCTATATATTTTGTTAGCAGGACTCTAGGTGAGGCCGAAATGAGGTATCCTCACCTAGAGAAATTGGCGCTCGCTTTGCTAAGCGCCTCCAGGAAGCTAAGGCCATATTTCAATGCCATCCCATATGTGTCGACTTATCCATTGAGGAACATAATGCACAAACCCGAGCTCTCGCGACGATTGGCCAAATGGGTCGTGGAAATTAGTGGGTATGATATTGAATATCGACCCCGAACGCAATCAAATCTCAAATTTTGGCAGACTTCGTGGCCAATTTCACGCCGACCTTAATACCCGATGTCGAAAAGGAATTATTGTTAACCTTGAGGACCTCCTCGGGAATCTGGACCCTTTTTACTGATAGTGCTTCGAACGCAAAGGGGTCCGGACTCGGCATCGTGTTAACATCGCCCACGGGTAACATAGTTAGGCAATCTATTAGAACTATGAAATTGACTAACAATGAGGCCAAGTATGAGGCCATGATTGCAGGTCTCAAACTGGCTAAAAGCCTGGGGGTCGAGGTGATTGAAGCTAAATGCGATTCCCTCTTTGTGGTGAATCAATCAATGGGACGTTAGAAGTGAAAGAGGAACGAATGTGAAGTTACCTAGATAGACTACAGGTAACACTACATCGATTTGACGGGATCAAAACAGCAAAGTCGATACTCTAGCTAACTTGGGATCATCGGTTGATGATGATGAATTCAGCTAAGGAACGGTCGCACAACTCATGAAATAGGTAGTGCAACAAGGCAACGTCGAGATAAACTCGACAAACTTAACCTGGGGCTGGAGAAACAAGTATATAGATTACCTGAAGACTGGGAAGCTACCCTCGGATCCTAAAGAATTGAGAGCTCTGCGCACGAAGGCGGCCAGGTTCAGCCTATCCAAGGATAACACCCTGTTAAGAAGAATGTTCGATGGCCCACTCGCCATATATCTGGGACTTGGAGACACCGAATAAGTTTTGAGGGAAGTTCACGAAGGCACCTTCGAGCACCCTCGAGCACCATTCGGGGGCCGAATTGTTGGTTCGTAAAAAAATCAGAGCCGACAATTAGTGGATCGACATGGAGAAAGGTGAGAAAGAATTCGTTTGGAAATGCGATGGCTGTCGGAGACACGCATCGATGATCCATGAGCCCGGGGAGCTACTGCATTTGGTCTTGTCACCTTGGCCATTAATGAAATGGGGAATGGACATCACCGGTTCCCTACCAAGGACACCCGGTAAGGCTCAATTTATATTATTTATGACTGACTATTTTTGTAAATGTATTGAAGCTCGGGCATTTGAGAAAGTCAAAGAAAAATAAGTCATTGATTTTATTTGGGACCACATAATATGTCAGGTTGGAATGCCGGCCGAGATCGTATGTGACAACGGGAAGTAGTTCATCGGCAGTACGGTAAGTAAATTTTTCGAGGACTATAAGATCAAAAGGATCCTGTCAACACCCTATCACCTTAGTGGAAACGGGCAGGCGGAGTCTACAAACAAGACCATACTCCAAAACCTTAAGAAGAGATTGACCGACGCCAAAGGAAAATGGAAGCAAATTTTGCTTGAAGTCCCGTGGGCATACCGTACGACCTCAAAGTCTAGTACCGAGGCCACCCCATTTTTGTTAGTCTACAGTGTGGAAGTGCTAATATCGGTCGAGGTAGGAGAGTCGAGTTTCAAGTTCCGATATACGACCGAAGATTCAAACAGTGAGGTCATGAGCACGAGCCTGGAACCATTGGATGAGAGGTGCGAGGCTGCCCTCATCTGGTTGGCCACCTAGAAACAATGGATCGAAAGGTATTATAACCGGAGAGCCAACCTCCGACACTTCAATATCGGGGACTTGGTGTTAAGAAAGGTGACATTAAACACCCGAAACCCGAACGACGGGAAGCTGGAACCGAATTAGGAAGGCCATATCGAATTATCGAGATTATCGATAAAGGTTCATACAAACTTGAAGCAGGGAATGGTGAGCAGCTACCGAACAACTAGAATGTAACCCACTTTGTAACAACAAGACCAGTTGTTTTGAGCTCTAGTGCGTCATTTGACGGTTTGAGGCCTTGAGTAGCTTCATTTCGGGTATTATGACTTGTACGTGTGGTCGAAATTGAATCTCGGGACGTTCGGGATTGGTTTGAAAAGAAAATTCTAAATTTAGAAGCTTTAAGTTGAAAGAATTGGCTTAGGTGTAAATGACCTCAGAATCGGGATTTGAAGGTTCTAATAGGTTCGTATGATGATTTCGGACTTAGTCATATGTTTGGGTCGAGTATCGGGTGACCCAGGAGTATTTCATCGCTTATTACGGAAGTTTGGCATTTTGAAGTTTTAATCTAAGTTTGGGTTGAAGTGAATTTTGATGTTATCGATGTGTGTTTGGGACCCGAGCCTGAAAATAATTCTATATGGTGATTTTGGTCTTAGGAGTGTGCCGAGACGTTGATTTGGAAGCCCGTAGGTCGTTTCGATGTAAATTGGCGAAAATTAAAAATTTGGATGATTTTTGGGAAGTTGACCGGTAGTGGACTTTTTGATATCGGGGTCGGATTCTGATTCTGCAAGTGAGAGTAGGTCTGCAATGCCAATTAGGACTTGTGTACAAAATTCATGTCAATCGCACTTGATTTGATAGGTTTTGCCATCGAATGTAGAAGTTTGAAGTTCTAAAGTTCATAAAACTTGAATTGGGGCGCGATTCGTAGTTTTGATGTTGTTTGATGTGATTTGAGGCCTCAATCCATGTATTAGGACTGGTTGGTGTGATTGGACGAGGCCCCGAGGGGCCTCTGTGTGTTTCGGGGTGGTTTCAGACTAAGTTTGGGTGTTTTGATGTTGCTGGTTGCTGGTTCTGATTTTGTCCTTCACGAACGCGAAGGGAGTCCCGCGTTCGCGAAGAAGGATTTTGAGCCGATGGATTTTGTTCTACGTGAACGCACATACTGGTCGTGAACGCGGATGGAAAACTGAAGCAACCTACACGAACGAGACAGGGAGGTCGCGAACGCGTAGAAGGAAAGGGGAGCTGGGCTCTAGAGCAGTTTAGCCTACGCGAACGCGAGGCTTACCCTGCGAACGCGGAGCAATAAGGACGGAAGGCTTCCCAAATGCGTCCTTCTGGTCGCTAACGCGAAGAAGAGGTTTTGGGGCAGTGGCCTTTGGCCTTCGCGAACGCGAAAAAGGGTTGTCTGGGTAGTGTATAAGTTAGCAAAAACGAGTCTGCCTCATTTTTTTCTCAAATTTTCCATGGGAGCCGAGCTTGGGGGCGATTTTGGAGGAGCTTCTTTGTCACCCATCACAAGGTAAGTGATTCTCACCTATTACAAGTTAAATACTTGATTTATATATGGATTTAAATATGGAAATTAGTTGAAATTTTGGATTTTGGTAGAAAACGTAAAATTAGTGTTTTTAGATTTTAACCACGAAATTTGACATGGAATTTGGGATAATCTATATATTTGAGTTTGTGGTGTTATCGATAAAGTTTATCTTCAAAAATTTTCGAAATCCAGGCACGTGGGCCCGAGGGTTGATTTTATAGACGTTTCGAGCGGAGTTGGAAATTTATATAAATTGATCAGTTATGGGTATTAGAATATATTTTGACTGGTTTGCACGTTGTTTGAATAGTTTTGGATTGACGGGCTTTGATTTGAGGTATTAGAGAGGCTTTGGAGCCGGTTTTGGAACTTTGGAGCGAGGTAAGTCTTCTCTCTAACCCTGTGAGGGGGAAACTACCCCTAGGTGATGTAATTGTTATGTGGTACTTATTGCGAGGGCTATGTACGCACAGGGTGACGAGAGTCCGTGCGTAGCTAGATTCATGTTATATCCGGGTAGACTTAGGTTCACACCATGCTATAGCTGTACTACTTGAGTTGTCTCCTGCCTATTTAATTCCTTTATTTTACGTTGCGACTTGAGACGAGACTTGTGTAGAGTGATAGATTCGATATGGTAGAGATTCGACGGGCTACATGATTAGCCGCGAAATAATTGTACTCCCCTTACGAATTTCTCTCGCGTTATGCATTTTCATCGAAAGGTTTCCCTTAAAAATTTATAACTCACACGTCTATTCGTGAACGGGGTCAAAGACCCCGTTAAAGCTTCTTATTCTAATGGGATCGGGACGATCGCCTCGGCGGTATAATAGATACATCTATGGTTCGTGTTGTTCGATCGTCAGCAGTGCGCACATTATGATAGGATTGGGCCGTTCGCCTCGGCAGGATTATATATCATGTTTTCATGGGAGCGGGTTGTTCGCCTCGGCATATAATAGATGTATCTATGGTTCGTGTCGTTTGACCCTCGACACTGCACATATTATGACGGGATCGGGCCGCACGCCTCGGCATTTCTATAAAATACTTTTATGAAATCGTGCCTAATAATTGGCAAGAAGCCAGCATATCTGTGAGCTCGTTCCTGATTGAACTGTGACGACCTATCCGATAAGGTCCATTATATATATATATACTCCAATTGAGGAGGTAGTTACTAGCTGAGAGTTTGAGTCATTGCTGAGAGGAGGACTGTACCACGTATTTACACTTGTTATTTCGTTTATCTACTCTGACTCCCTGTTTACTTTTACTGTATCTGTCTTGTTGGACCACTAGTAAGTGTCGATGTCGACCCCTCGTTACTACTTCTCTGGGGTTAGGCTAGATATTTACTGGGTACACGTTGATTTACGGACTCATACTGCACTTGCTACACTTCTTGTGCAGGTTCATATATATCTGATGGTCTTTGGGCGCAAAGGCGTGGCTATTTTGGGGGGCTTTATCGTGAGTTGCATCTCATGTTACGATCCGTAGCCTGCAGAGTCTCCATCTGAGTTATTTATATTTTTCCTGTCTAACTTGTATTCTAGACAGATTTTGTATTTTTATTATATTTTCCTAGTTGACGCCCATGCACTTGTGACACTGATTTTTGGGGGCTCCTACGGGTTGTTCACCACTGTAGTTCTTGTGTATTCCCTTTTACGCTATTTCATTAATAAAAATTACGATTTTCAGGTACTAGAATGAGTAATTAAATTGACTAATCAATGTTGGCTTGCCTGACGGCGGTGTTAGGCGCCATCACGACCTTTCGCGAATTTTGGGTCGTGACACACTTAAAGCGATACTACTGCTAAAGTACGACCCCGTTCATTCTTTTTTTTTAAACTTATATTGTGAATTGGACTAACACTTGAAAGCAATAGCCAAAGGATAATGTAGTTGTTAGGCCTGAAAGCATGTGTTGTACTCTTTTTCTTTTGAACTGATTTTGTCCCAAATGGGTTTTCCGGCAAGGTTATTAGCGAGGCAACGATGGATCGTGCTAACTTAGAATCCAAGATCGGTTATGAACCGAAGTCGATGGTCACATCAACAGTATCCGATCCTTCTCGATGATCGACCTCGAATACTGGGGGTCATCACCCTCGGGTAATGATTTTTAGCAAGGAAGGAAACTTTGTGCTTGAACAGTTAAGGCTCAGCGGATAGGATTTATTGTAAGATCCAAACAGTCAAATGAACCATGCCCCCATAGACCACCTAAGCCATAGCACGAAGTTTGTACACACTTACACTCTTGTATATTACGCACAAGAATGAAAGAAAGTTTGTACCTTGCAGATACATATTTTGTCCCTTAAGACTATTACATTCTACTCCTTAAGGGCATCGAGCCCAAGGGCCGCCTCTATTCGGATCCAATAGATCGCCCCCACTCAGGGACTGTCGTCCAAGGCAAGCTTGGACGGCTCAGACTATCGAAGCCCCGAGGTACAAAGCCTATTAGGCAGTGCCTAAACTTAAAAGGCTACGGCCACCCTAAAAACGGCTCGGAGACGTCCAAAGCCGGTAATCAAAACATAAGGCCTTCAAAATTCCAAACCGATTTACCCTCGACAAAATTATAGTCTAAAAACATCTAAACAAACACTTTGGGGAAAGCTTCCAGTCTTATCGAGCTCCTACAAGTTTCAAACGAAACTTACATCGAAAACAAGTCTTGTCCGGACCTCCAAACAACAACTTATTACTACGTTTTATTCTGTGCTAAGGCATTTGAAATCATTGTGATTGTAAAAAGAATGCTGAAGGTAAGAGGAAAAAGAACCTTACATATACATTCCAAAATATCTTTACAAAGGCCAATGAAAATGGCCTCAACAAAATAAAAGTACAAAATGAAGACAAAAAAACCTAAGGCATCTATGCCTGATCTTCACTAGAACCCGCCTCGTCACTAGAGCCGTCGAGGTATTCTCCATCCTCGGGTTCGCCGAAGCCCTCAGAGCCTTCTTCATCCTCGGGCTCAGCCAGCTTCTTGGTCTCGACCTCGAGCCTTTTCGCCTCTTCGATCTTGGCTGACAGGTCGAAACCTCGGTCATGGATCTCCTCGAGGGTCTCCCTTCAAGACAACCGCTTCACGTACTCAACAGTGAATTTCAGACGGGCCTCGGCTGCCTCAACATCAGCCCTATATTGGGCCTCCATCTCTTCAGCATCAGCCTTGGTTGTCTCCGACTCGGACCTTGCTATTTCAAGCCCCTTGCCAAGGGCATCCAGTTTAGCAATAGCTGAGCCTAGTTGAGCTTGGAGGTCCTCGTTTTGTCAAGCCCATGCATCGGCTTTCTCTTTTGCCACTCGGAGTTGGACCTCTACTGATGCTAGTTGCTCGCAAACGGCCTCCTTCTCCGAAGCTAGTCACTTCATTTTTTCCTTCCAGACATCGGCCATGGCCTGGACCTCGTTCATTTCAGCCCGGAACTGGTCGATCCGGCCAACCTTCTGCTGAACTTGTGAGGTTTGATCGTTAGTCGCCATGGCTAAGTCGTCATTGCTAACTTCAAAAATCTTTACCTGTTTTACATGGTCGGCATAATCCTTCTGAGCCGCATCCAACTCGTCCTGGAGACTCTTGACAGCTTCTTCGTGTTGCTCGCTGAGAAGCTTATACGTGTCCCTCTTCTCGGCGAGCTCCCTGGCCTCAGCCTCGAGCTGATTAACCTCATCCTGGTACCGAAGAAATCTTTCGTGATGGAGTATCGAGGCTTGCAAAAAGATAAAAGAGAGAAGACGTGAGAAATATCAAAAACTAAGTCGGAAGATGGAAGAACGCAATGATGCCTTACCCGGTTCAACGCCTGCTACGCTTTGTTGAACAAGCAGGGCATATCCACCTCGTTCATTTTCGCTTGATCTTCCGCGGTTACCAGGCACCGGAGGTAGCTCGCCACTCCAACAGTGGCAGAAAGAACCTGGGCATCCTCCGAGACGATGATGATTATCGACCTCTTATGGCCGAGATCTATGCTCGGGGCGGGGAACTAGTTGATTAATTTTGGGCTCGAGTTTAGCTCACCGACCTCTGAAGATGGGTCTTTCCTCGACAGCTCTAAGTCACCTAACCCGGAGAAATTTTTCTGAGCGGTCGAATCCACACCTTCGAAAAAAGAACGAAGGGGATCGTCCGCTCCATGGGCCCCTTCGTTGGATCGCTCCTTCACCGCTCGGGCTTCATCAAACATGGATTCGGTGAATGAAAGCGATCCCGGAATATCTATGACACTGAGCGGAATGAAGCCGACAACTCGAGAGATATTAGCCCTCATCTCTATATCGGTTTCCCGAACCTAAGGGGGATCAACCCCCGTTGTTTCCCCCTCGGCTGTCGCCCGTTCTTCAGGGGAGGTCGGCTCACAGGCCATAAAAATGTCACCTTCCTTGGGCTTGTCCCTGAGTTGAAAAAGTGAGTCTGGGTCAGGTGCTCGAAAGCTAGAACTCTCTTTTGGCTTATGGGCCAACCTTCTTCTTGGCTTCTTCTTCCCTGAGCTCGGGGAACTCGGAGCCTTCCTTTTCTTCTTCTCTCCTGCTACGGCCCCGAGCTGCCCCGAAGCGGAGGGATCAACGAAC
>MCJB01012441.1:5721-61054 GCA_002018475.1 Nicotiana obtusifolia
CCCCCCCCCCCCCAAAAAAAAAAAAAGAAATCTGACAACAATCCTAGGTAATATGGCACTAAATCTCTCCATATAAAACACAAAGAGAATGACACCTATTTGTAAGAAAGAAAAATCTCATATGTTTCTAACATCCACTAAAGACCTATTGTGGATATTAACTTATCTTTTCATCTATCATCTTAATGTATGATGTGTACTCAAATAGGTTAGCTTGACACATTTCATCTAAACAATACTACTCATAAAGTGATATGTACAAGTATTATTTGTTCAAAAGAATGAGAAGTTCTTCCAACTATTAGCAATAACTACTGCAAACCCAATCTTTCTTGCAGCTTGGTTTGACATTACGCATACCTTGCTATAGCAAATTACAAAGGTAACGATATCTTTGCCATAAAAAAAGTCCTTGCCCTTCTGTTCTTATTTTAGAAATTAAATAAGTTAATGCTTGATGTCAAGTCAGTACATAGAAATTAGTTATTCCACTCTTGCGATATCAATACAAGAATGGAGCATTGCATGCTGATTCTTCAGCTTTTGGAACTCCAATAGCAGAGCATGAAGACATACAAAGACAACCCTAGTTGTAGCCAAAACTATAGTTTTGACCAGATATTAGCTCAGCACAAAGCGACACTTACATGAATATGTAGAGAGCATATGACAGCGTACAGAGAAATTACCTCCTACATAAGTACTCCAGAAACAACTGATATTAGATTCCACCTTGCACGCAATTTAGGTGGGTAATGGAAATTATAAAAGAACAAGACAAAAAGGAAAGAGCTACCAACGTAATTCAGGAAGAGACTTCGAAAACTTAGGTGTTAAAGAGCCATCAAGGCGCCAAAAAACTAGCACTATTTTTTTTCTTCCTTTTGATAGGTAAAGGATAACCACATAATTAATAAACCGTCATCCATGCAAATTGGGATATATAAGAAAAACACATAAAATAGTGAAAATTTTCATCAAATGCGAAGAATATAAAATAAGTGGCAAAACCAGAGTGCGACATTCAATTGAGGAAGCAGCTTCACCAGAAATATTGAGAATGAAACGTTATTGAACTAAATTGATGAAGCATCCTGCAAGGGACGCAATAGCAGAAGGCTGATTCCGGGTTTCGACTACTTCCTTGCTATTCTGTTCCCAAGGCAATCAAGAAAGCAATTTTGTAGATTCAATGTCAAAATCAAATAACATAAGTGTTGTATGACTTCGAATAATCGCTCAGAAATTCAACTATCCATGAGAAAGGAAAATAACATACCCAGATGAAAAACCCACTTTAAATAGACCCGAAAGGCCGAAAGGGAGGGGGAGGGGGAAATCACCTGGTATCCAAATAGCATAATCCAGGCAAGTTAACCGCGAGAAGAAAAAATAAAGTTGAGACAGTAATTGAGAGCGTCAGAAAATATTCTACCTTAAGGAGTTGGAGAAGCGACATATATTGTTTATGGAATAGAACGAGTAAGAAGGAAAATCCCAAAGCAGTAATCTTACTGTTCAGTAGTTCGGAGCAAGCGAACACGGCGGTGCCAGTTCGTCCGCCCGGCCTAATGACCAACTCAAAATGCGCTTCTCTATGCTACATGGTTGTTCTGTGGGAGAATGATAGACGCATATACTTTATTAGATGAAAAGTCTAACATGTCCTTAGTTCCGAATTTGACAGGGAAGCACACGTCGAGACTTAAGCTATTCTATGTAATAAAAAATATATATATATATATATCTGGATTCAGGTCCAACAAAAGGCAAGACATAAAATGAAACTCAAACTAAGAAATGACGATAGCAAGAAAAGAAGTCAGTCATTTTTCCAGAGAAATTTTCTCTGGTGTTTAGTTACCATCTTTTCTATCAAAATGAGGAAAATGACTTCTCTTTCACTTATAGGTAAACATCATTTTCCTTACTACTCTTTTAACTTTTTTATTTATATCACTTTTCCAGCTCACATATAGACATTATTATTGTTGGATTTTAGTTGAGGCGTGAATAGAAAATGGAGGAAAATAAAATATTAGAAATAATTTATTTTTACAAAGGAACTTTGTACCTCATTAGTAATAAAGAGAAAGATTATTGTGCTTATATATAGAAGCACTTTTGAAGCTCTTAAAAATTTAAGAAGAAAGCAAGCCCCGTACAGTCATCATTGTCTAGGTCGGATTGGATTTGGTTTGATATATTTTTTGGACCAAATTTATTTACCTGTTTCCGTTATTTATTTGCTCCTTTTAGGTTATTTTTTGCACAGAATTTTAAATTTAAAAATTCGCAATTTTCTTTCTCCCAATGGTAATTTTTAAATTGAAATTCGCGACCGAACAGATATGAATGAACACCTTACTACCTTAGTCAACAGACACTGCCTTGTTTCCGAACAGGCACCTTTGCACCGTTTCAACTTCAATTGTTGGCTATAAATTCAAACACTTGACCTCATTTTTCACTCCAGAAAATCTGCAATCACGTTCCTCTCTTTTCTGCATTTCTGGATTGTTTTCAAATCAAAAAGTAAGTTCTGTGATTTATAGTGCTATTATTATAAAAATGTTTTTCGTTCTATTCTGTGAGAAATTAATTCAAATATCTTGAGCAATGGGAATTAAATTCCTTAAAGGACACATAAGAAACTTGTGGATTTGAAATATTTTTTTCTTTTATTTTTTGTTCGTTTTTTATTTTCTGTTTATCTGTTAATGAACACAATTTTATTAACACTTATTAGTATTTAGTACTCAAAATTTTCATTAAAAACGCTCCGATTTAATCTTTAATATATATTTTCTCGGGAAATACTTTTCACTCGACCAAAACACCTGGAATATTTTCCATGAAAAATTGACTTATCATACCACACACTATATATATTACGTTTTCTTCTAACTGTTTCCATGATTCAATTAGATGTCATGAATGAGTCCTTGAGGCATAGATATGTTCGGCCTGCTGTTTACTTAAATCATATCTAATTGATTTACTTCCTATATTTCTATAATCTTTCACTTTGTTTTGGCAACCTAATAAGGCTAAGGGACTATTTCAAAGAATTGGACGATAAAACTTTTCGTTGTAGGTCAATTGAGTAGTTTATTAAAGAAACTTTACAAAAATGTCCCAAATAAGTCCCAATTTACTAACCTCTAGCCATTAATCATAAACTTACTAAAATTAGTCAAGCACATATAAAAATTAAAAACCCAAATAAATAAAGTTCTTTCTATCCAAGAATCACACGCAAAAATTTCCTTCCATATTTCTAAGCGTGATCAAGCAAATAATGTGATGAAATACAAAAAACATATATATACAAAATTCCAAAAATCTAAGTAAAAAAGGGACCTTTTTCAATGGGTGTGGTTGAAATTCATTAAAAACATATAGATGAGTCAACATACAAATTGAGGAAGACTGGAGGTGATTTGGTATCAAAATTTGTAGTTAAAATCGAATTCACAAATTCTTTTGCGACACATGTATCAAACATATATCAAGCATGCATACTACAAGAAATCGGTCTTTTTGTGGCGACTATTGTCGCCATCATAAATTCGCCACTAAATCTTTGTAACACGCTTCAAGTACTTCCGTAACTGAATGTTATGTGTGACGACTATCGATAGTCGCCACAAATAGTATACATTTGAAGCGACCCCTGTCGCCGCCAAAACATGTTCCACAAAGTAGATTTTAGGACAGTCACCACAATCAGCCACTGAAATATCTTACTTTTTGTGGCAACTAGGGTCGCCACTAAAGCCTCTCTTTTTTATAAAAAAAAAAAAAAAAGAATTATTATAGTTTATTAGCCAGCTTTATTCCTCGTAATTACCCAACAACATTAATATCATAACGAATATCACCAAATACGCAAACAAAATTATCTAGGAACTTTTTATCACCAAAAAAGTCTGCAACAAAGTATACAATGCTCCATAATACATTGTAATCGTATATACACATGGAAAGAAAGAAAAAACAAAATGTGTTCGAATTCCTAGATGTTGAAAAACCTTATCCCTACAATTTTAAGAAAAATGCAAAGGATCATGTCTTCAAGCTACTCCAATGTCTTCAAACTACTCCTTGAACAACTTCATTTCCCTGCTGTTGTACTTTTCCTTGCTATTAAAAAAACAAAGAACATTAACATATGCATCCAAAGTCAAATACTAAAGGAAATCATATAAAAGGGAAAAGACAGCTAAAACTATATAGAACTGTGGGAAGTGACTGTCTTTCAAGAAAGATAGGACATACACTGAATTTGCATTGTATGCCTAGTGAACAACATAATCGGTTATGCAAATCTAATCTGTTAGAAGGAACATTGATCACATATCCCTTCTTAGTGTTTAAGCAATAGCAAAATGGTATGACAAACAAAATTCTCTAATGAATACTTTCGACATGCTACATTCCTGAAAAGAAAATTCTTGTTATTACGATGCCTTTAACAAATCTTAACCTTGTCTAGGAGAAGCAGCAAAGTTTAATTTTTGGTAGTGTTGGTACATACATAATATTTAAAACTTGAGGAGTCATTTATAGGTTTTTGGCTTTACATCATGAAACTAGAATCCGTAAGAGTACATAAGTGAATAAAAGATATTTTTTTTTACTAAAACCTTACATATTGAATCCAAATCTTTCCCTCAACCAACCAGATTAGCTTCAAACATAGCAAGATCTACCATTTTGTGTACTTACCTTCACAATATACAAAAAGATCTACCATTTTGTATACATGATAGTTAACAACGTTTACTTGAGACAAGACCTAGGAACTAAATTAATTTATTATAAATTGCGCAATCATAAGAGTTAAGGCCTTACATAATATTACAGGTGAAATCACCATTCAAGAAAGTAACACAAGTGATGCATAGCTAATCACATGCATCCAATTTTTTCCCTCAATCCAACCAGGTTAGCTTCACGCAAAAGATAGGCAAAGATGTACATTTATTTTGGCTTTTTATGGCAGTCTAAACCCCCTAATCTCCAACCCGTATGGCCTTTTATTTCTTTCTTGCTTTTTCTTTAAAGTTTTAATTTACATTTGACAAGCATTATTACTAATTTTACTATTTGAGATTCAACAAGAGACTTCAAATATGTAGGCTTAAGTTTGTCAAACTATCTTGGAAAGACCAAATTTTTCTTCATTACCAACCTACGGTCCTACAGTAAGAAACAAATGAAAATTTATCTTCATGAAAGAACTGCAAACTTCACCTTAAGATCTTGAAAACTATAGAGAGCACTAATTAAGGAGCACATTCTTATTATGAGTAAAAAAAGAGAAGAGAAAGAAAAACAAGGCAGAGAAGAAAATTGAAACAACAAATGTATATTCCATGCTTAAGAAGGGATAAATATATGAATTCACCGTAGGAAACCACAAAAAGAGATTCGAACCAAAGCCCTTTTATTTTCTTTTTTTGGTGCAAGGTGCCTACTACAGTTACCTTGACTGTAATGATAGCATGATCAGGGACATGAAGCAAAATGAGTAAATATAGATGAAATTTTACCAACTCCAATCATTCACTATTCTAAATAAGATTCTTCTTCATGGAATAAGTTCTATCGTCTGCACATTAAGAGAGACTTTCCAGTAACTTTTATAGAAGTAAAGAATATGAATATAATAATTGCAAAGCAGAGTTCAAACAGAAAGCTTACTCTTTGCACTTCCCTCTCCAAAGGCAAAGAGAGATTTCATGAATCAGATCAGACTTGGCCAATAACCACCAAAATCGTACCTATTAACAGGAAAAATGAATTGGAGCTTTCAGTGAAAATATCGTTAGCAATGGAAGGAAAGCCAATCAGAGACCAAAAGATAAAGGGAATAAGAAACCCAAAATCTCCTAATATACATTCCAGATGCTAAAAATTATGTAATAGAGATCATTTTTTCAACGCAGTTTACCACTTCTCTGAATGAAAAAATTGGGGGTAAAGAGGAATATTATCAAAACCTATGGTGAGTTTAGCCAGGTCATGCAGAAAACTATCCGTCTGCAGGAGAAAAGAGCACATTCTGGAGTATAATACGCCTCCAGCAAATTTATGATTTGAGCAATCCTTGCCAAACCATTCTAACATCAGTAAATCATCAAAGATCCAAATTTAAAAACATCTCATGGAGGCCATAATTTGCCCTCTTAAGCTACTGAAATTACTCTATAGCAGAACCCACAGAAAAAACAAATGAGTATAGAAGACATTCTACAATTCAAGATTACTTAATAAAAACATAATACTATTTTCCTTATCCTTTAAAGAAAACATGAAGGCACTATTTTTGACTTATTATATGAACTTAAGCACAATCAGATGCTTGCCAAAACTGAAAAAAATGACATTTGAAGACCTTAAATTAGCTGGATGGTTAAAACATATGGGCTGTGACTAAGTAGAGAAATCAACAAGGAACCCAGTAATGACCTAGGCATGTGCACTTGAATGTAACAGAACATGAAGATTTTACCTTAACGAAATTTTAAATAAATTATCCAAACAAAAAAGAACAAGCTAAGGCTATCACAGTAATCTGAACAAATTCCAAAATAAAGAAAGAACATTTGAAGACTTCACAAAAAACTCAAGACCATTTCAAACCACAAAATCGACTCTTAACATGACCTTAACAAGAAAAACCATAATAAAATAGAAAATAAAAATTCAAAAACAGAACTTCTGCAACTTACTAAATCTCAGAGGAAAGGAGAGAAAACAGCACAGGGCCACTTCATTGTACTCAGGAACTAAATCGTTTGCTTCCATTTCTTCTATCATCTTCAACTCTAGATATAAATGGTTGAGCGATTTAGAGAGAGAGAGAGAGAGAGAGGAGGAGGAGGAGGAGGCAAAGGGGTGAGGTTTGATTAAGGAGGAGAAGGGAGTCACTTGGTTTTCTTCCTGCTTTCACAGGTTCGCTGCTCGATTAGGGTTTTGAGTTCGAGACAAAGGGAATTTGGTAAGAAAATAAACAAAAGACCGGGTGTATTTAATTTTTGTTTATTTTTTAACTTTAAAGCAAAGAAATAGAAGCGACTTGGTCGCTGCAACAGGACTATTGCAACAACTTTCAAAAAAGTCACCGCAAATGTGCTCCTAGGGGAAAATAAAAATTTTGGAGTAAGCGGGAAAGGAAAAAATTGTGCTTATTTGTTGCAACATAAGTACAGTCGCCACAGAAGGTCGTCGTTAAAACCCTGATTTTATGATACAAATATGATACATATGTGATATACATATAATTTTTCATGTTCATCTTCTACTTCTAATTTTCAATTCAGAACACCTCAAAACTCTACCAAATCAACCCAAAACTGATATTCAAGCTCCTTAAAGACGTACCCAATCTATTCTAATAACATCCGCTTAAAAGAAAGCAAAAATTTATCCCATTTTGGCTACAAATAACTAATTGGCTAATATTGATAATATTTGGGAATATTAGTAATATTTTATGAATTGGCCAATTTTTGTAAGAAGCTACTTATAAATTGACATAGCTAGTAGTTTCCCTTTACTTAAAGCAATAACAATGATCTCAGCTTATGCGTTTCCATGTCAAATAGGCATGTCGATAGTGGAATAAACACTTCACGCTAAAATATACCAGATAACATACTATTCTTTTTTTGTTCGATAATCGTGGGCCAGCGCGCACACCACGACTACTTTCACGGGATACCTGCTATCTCCTACTAGCACAGGTAATGAGTAACTTTATCGAGGAAAGCTTGAACAGATGAGAAATAATCACTTTATGTTTTTGCTTTTGTTGAAATTTGAATGATTCTAAACCTACTTTATTAACCACTAAGCTACACTTTTGTGCGCCAATAACATACTATTCTTTCAAAGATACAAGTCCAATCGCTAGTTACTAGCCTCAAGTTTTAGAAAACATCATTGGACAAGATAACAAGTGCATCTTTTACAGATAAAAAACGAGTACCTACAACATTAAGTCATGTAACAGAAACCTAGGCACAAAGAATGCCTAAAAAATAAGTGCCTATAAGGCATATAGTACCTACTTATTGCTCAATTTTCTTGAGCTTGGTCAAAAAGGTTAGCACCAGAAAGTGAGAACCTCACTAAAATAAAGATAATTCTATTTTTAGACAGCTAACTGAGATCAAATAGATAAAATTGCTTCCCTCATTTTTCTTCCCATCCTAAATTTGTTCTCAAAGGTCTTTGCTTCCGCATAGAAATAAACTCTCCAAGTTTATGACCAACATACGGCTTATGTGAAAGAGAACAACACTTACCAAGAAAATAATCCACTTTCCTAAAATCTAATCCAGACCGGAGATAAACCTACGTCAAGATAACTCCACCTCTGAAACACTTCGATAATCTTCCAAATAATGAATCGAAGCACACGAAGCCATTTCCTTCATAAAATATAAATTTGTTGCTTTTCTTTTGGTTCTTGTTCTTGGTCATGTTATGTCAAGTCTTAAAAATGTAAAAAGTAGCTGCATTAGCCACTTTTTGGACCAGCTATCAGAGTTTAGCCAGTTTTTCAAATGTATGAGCAAAGTAGCCACCAGTCTAAGTAAATTGACATTTTTGCCCCTAACTATAATACAGAGCAGAACTCCAGCAACCAATGCAGGAGTTCGAAGTTTTGACAAGGGGAACTCTAACACAATATGCTAAAGTTCAAACTCCAAAAACGATTCCTCGAGTTTGAACTTTTAGATCGACCCCTAGTGTTTGAACCTTTACTAGTTCAAACTCCAGGAACGATTCCTAGAGTTCAAACATTTAGTATAGGAAATCTGGATTGGTAATTTATCTCCTTAAATACTAACTCTGAAATGGCTATGTTCTCATTGGTCAAATGACGACAATGACAGTCTTCTCCTTCGATCACTAACTCCAGCAACCAATGCAGGAGTTCGAAGTTTTGACAAGGGGAACTCTAACACAATACGCTAAAGTTCAAACTCCAAAAACGATTCCTCAAGTTTGAACTTTTAGATCGACCCCTAGTGTTTGAACCTTTACTAGTTCAAACTCCAGGAACGATTCCTAGAGTTCAAACATTTAGTATAGGAAATCTGGATTGGTAATTTATCTCCTTAAATACTAACTCTGAAATGGCTATGTTCTCATTGGTCAAATGACGACAATGACAGTCTTCTCCTTCGATCACTAACTTCCATGTTGCAGTAGCAGGACTTTTGAAACCAAAAAGGAGTAAATAGTAGGTGAAGAGATTAGTTACAGCTAATAGAGATGGATTTGACCACTGATCCGTCGAACTCCAGGTACGACATTGCAGTAGGGGCGAAGGAGAAGAAGAAACCAAAATTCAGCATATGATACTAAGGTTTAACCTTTATAGATTTCAAACTCCAATATACGGTAGTGGGTTTTCCCCTTAGAGAATTTTCGAACTCCAGTACAGTGTGCTAGAGTTCCACTTGTCAAAGCTTCAAACTCCAACACCAATTTTCTAGAGTTTATCCCCTGTTTAAGTGTTGGGGGTATTTTTGTCCAAACATTTTTCCATGTGAAAGGAGTGGCTAATGATACTAGCTTTTTAAATACTGGCTAAACTCTAATAGCAGGGGTTAGAAGTGGTTATTTTTCAATTTCTCCCCTTAAAAGCTCTTCTAACCCTTTTTCACACTGCATTTTGCAGATTCGGACAAAAAGGACTGTAGAAGGCATTTATGTTTGGTAGTGGTGTTACTGTCACAGTACCAGAAGCTTGCAGGAGGGTTTTAACAGATGATGAAGCCTTTAAGCCTGGGTGGCCAACTTCCACCATGAAACTAATTGGGAAAAAATCATTTAACGGTATCCCATATGAGGAGCATAAACGTTTAAGGAAATTCATAGCTGCATAAGTGAATGGGCACGAGGCATCATCGATGTACATAAAATACATCGAAGAAAATGTAAGATCAGCACCGGAGAAATGGGCATCCATGGGACAGATAGAGTTCTTAACAGAACCGGAAAGCTTACATTTCAGATTATAATGGCACATTTTTCTAAGCTCTGAAAGTGAACAAGTCATGGAGGCTTTGGAAAGGGAATATGCAACTCTAAATTATGGTGTTAGAGCTATGGCTATCAATTTTCCAGGATATGAAGCACTTAAGTTAATGTTCATAGTACCTCTTATCATATTGTTTATATCTTTGACATTTCATTTCCTTTTCTAGAAAGAGTTTAAATTCTATGCACTGACTGTGACGACCCGGCCAGTCGTCTCATGAGTTACCGCTCCGTTTCCCCCATTTCTGCTTCATTATGTTTCGTTATCCGTGTTTTATGTGATCAAGTTGAGTAGTTTGCGTTCGGAGTGGATTTGGTAAGAAATGAGACACTTAGTCTCTTTTAAGAAGGTTTAAGTTGGAAAAGTCAACTGGATGTTGACTTATGAGTTAGAGGACTCGGATGTGAGTTCCGATGGTTCGGTTAGCTTCGGGAGGTGATTTATGACTTAGGAGTGTGATCGGAATTGATTTGGAGGTCCGGTGTAGAATTAGGCTTGAATTGGTGGAGTTAGTACTTTCGCGATTTCCGGTTGTTAGGCGAGATTTTGATCCGACGGTCGGAATGGAATTTCGAGAGTTGCTATAGCTTCGTATGGTGATTTCGAACTTAGGCGTATGTCCGGATTTGAAATTGAAAATTCGTAGGACAATTTAACGCATTTGGCGAATGTTGGAAAATGGAAGATTTTTGGAAAGTTTGACCGAGGAGTTGACTTTTTGATATCGGGGTCGGAAATCTTCATAGGTCCGTTATGTCATTTATGACTTGTGTGCAAAATTTGAGGTCAATTGGACTCGATTTGATAGGTTTCGGCATCGAATATAGAAGTTGGAATTTGGTAGTTTCGTTAGGCGTGAATTGGGGTATCATTCGTGATTTTAGCTTTGTTGGGTGTGATTTGAGGCCTCGACTAAGTCCGTAATATGTCTTAGGACTTGTTGGTATATCCGGACGGGGTCCCGAATGACTCACGTGCGTTTCGGAGTAGTTTCGGACCATTTCTATCCACTTTTTTTTTACTGCTGGAGCAGCGAGCATGGCAGAAATTTCTGCTGCACAGGACCGACTTTGGAAGCTTGTATCTCGCAATACATAAGGAATTATGAGATGATCAAAACATGAAAGTTGTAGCCCTTTGAATCTAGTTTCCAGAAATGTAAACCATTTATCATTTGGACATTTGTATCAAAAGTTACAATCAATTAATCGAAGCTCGGTACTAATGTTATTTTCCAGGCAGTGAGCATGGCAGAAATTTCTGTTGCACAGGACCGACTTTGGCTTTGTCCCCTCAGCATATTGTGACGCATTGATTCTGATTTTGGATAGATTCGACGCGTGTGGAGGCCACTTCAAGGGGCAAAGGCGTCGCGGGCTAGGGATTTAGCCGGTTCAAGGTGAGTAGTGATTGTAAATGATGTTCTGAGGGTTTGAAACCCGGATTGTACATCGTAATGCTATATTGAGGTAAGACACGCGCTCGATGATGAGCGTGGGGTCGTTTATTACTGGGGATTGTGACTTGGTCGATCCCGATTGATGATTTTACCGAGTATTTGACTGAAACTTATTTGTTATCATCATGAGTTGGGCTGATTGCCATATTTGGGCTTCGTGCCAATTATTTGAACCCTTCAGGGATTTTTATCACTATTTCCTCACTATTTTGACTTATTACTTGAACTCAGTCATGCTGTTTTTCACTGTTTTACAACTCAGCCACTTTTACTTAGTTTTGAGACTTAAATAATATTTTAATGATGCTTTTGGGCTGAAAACTACTGTTTTACTATGCGTGAGGGGCTTGTGATGATTTTATGACTGAGTGCGGCCGAAGGCCAGATGTGAGGATATACTGAGTAATATGAGGCCGAGGGCTTGAGATACTTTATATGCCACGAGGTGGCTTGTGACTGATATGAGGCCGAGGGCCTGAGATACTTTATATACGCCACGAGGTGGCTTGACTGATATGAGGCCGAGGACCTAGATTTGATGCCACGAGGTGGCTTGATATTGCGCTTGGGCCGTAAGGGGCCCCTCCCGGAGTCTGTACACCCCCAGTGAGCGCGGGTACCCATTGTGATGTGAGATATAGCCCGAAGGGCTGATATTGTACCATGTGATAGCCCGAGGGGCTGGTATTGTTCTGAGATTTGAGCCCGAGGGGCTGGTACTGTTCTGCGACATTTCCCAAGGGGCGGATTTGTTGATACTGAGCCCGAATGGCTGGTACTATTCTGTCTTTTTTTATACTTCACATTATTTACCTGAAAAATTACATGTTTTACCTGTCGAAAGGAGATTTTACTTGATTTCTCACTGATTTACTGTTTTCAAATGATGTTTTACTGCTTCATTATAGAATGCCTTGTGCTTTACGTGCTTTCTTACTTTCAGTCATATTTTATATTTATTACTCACTGAGTTGGAGTACTCACATTACTCCCTGCACCATGTGTGCAGATTCTGGCGTTGTTGGTTCCGCTCCGGAGTGCTGACTCCTCCCGTCCAGGCGGGGATTCAGAGACTACGAGGTAGCTGTTGGCGTCCGCAGCCCCGTATCTCCCTTATCTTGTTGTTTCTATGTTCTTCAAACAATTGTGCCAGATATGGTATTTAGTAGACTTGTTATCAGGATCCATAGTTGCTCATGACTTGTGACACCCCGGTTTGGGCTGTGTCGGGATGGTTTCTATTATGGTTAACTATATTTCCGCGAATTATTGCTATTAAATCATGCTTATGTTGTTTTCATGTTAATTAACTGCTTAAAATGAGATTTTGGTTAAATTGGCTGGCCTCGTCTTCACGAGAGGCGTCATCACGACCGGGTTCGGGGTTAGGGTCGTGACACTGACAGTGTAAAAAATATTTACACTATCAAGTCACTTATAACGTACTTACAGGTAAATCTTTATAATAAGGATCAATTAGTAACATGTTAAAAGTGGTAATTAGCCTACTATTACATGTTATACTAAATTGCTAGCATAAAGTGTTAAAATGTGAACAATATAAACTTATTTCCATGTGTTTACATTAGTTCATGAATTAGAATATTAATTTAGTACATGTATTAAAGTATGAACACATTGATGTACTTTGGAAGATATAATGTCTAGTAGTGTCATCCATGTAACTTGAAAGATGTGAGATGTGGACTTAGTTATTATGTTTACATGTAGTGTAGGCTAGATACATAAAAGATTTCTCCTATAAATAGCCATGTATTCCTAGCCATTTGGAGCAAGTCAAGTTGAATAAAAATTATCCTTTCCTCCACTTTCTTCTTTGTGAGTTTTGAGTGTTCATTAGTGTTGTCTTGCTCTCCCAAATTTTCTAACATTGTGGTATCAGAGCTGGTGTGTTTGAGAGACAACCAAACTTGAAGAAAAATGACAAATAGTAATGGAACTCCATTTTAAGTTCTTATACTCACAAAAGAGAACTATGGAAATTGGTGTATCCGGATGAAGGCTTTACTTGGTGCCTATGATGTTTGGGAACCAGCGGAAGTCAGAGGTGATGGAGCGGAAGGTGATACTGCCTTTGAAAAGAAAAATCAAAAGGCGCTCACTCTCATCCATCAAAGTTTGGATAACAATATGTTTGAGAAGGTTGCAAATGCAATCACCTCAAAGCAAGCATGGGAGATTCTTCAAACTTCCTTTAAAGGTTTGGATAAAGTGAAAAGAATTTGTCTCCAAACCTTAAGAGGAGATATGGTGAAGACTTGAGTAATGATAGCGTCGTTGCAAAAATACTACGATCCCTTGATTCAAAATTTAATTATATTGTCGTAGCTATTGAAGAGTCCAAAGATTTGGACACCATGACCATTGAAGAACTCACGGATTCTTTGCAAGCACATAAAAAAAAGGTGAAGAAACCGAAAGAAGAATCGGTTGAACAAACGTTGCAAGCAAAACTTTCTTTCAAAGAGAAAGATGAAAGGCGTGACTCGCAACAAAGAGGTGGTAGCCAACCACTAAATAAAGAAAATAGGAACCAAGACTCTAATCAAAGAAGAGGTCGTGGAAGAGGTAGAGGATGGAGGCAAAATCGATAAGTCTAATATTGAATATTATACTTGTCATAAATTTGATCATTTTTCTTGGGAATGTAAAAATAATGTGGAGAAAAAAAATAATTTTATGGAGAGCAAAAATGAAGATGGAGATGGTATTTTAATTCTCGCTTGCAAAAGAGAAGAAAGTGTACCTTGACTTCGGTGCAAGTAGCCATATTTGTGGAAAGAAGAATTTATTTGTGGAGCTTGAAGAATTGAACAGTGGCAACATCACTTTTAGAGACTTTTCGCGGGTTAAAATCTAATGAAAAGGTACGATTTTAATTCGCTTGAAAGATGGCAGTCACCAATTAATTTCTAATGTTTTGTATGTACCGGAGATGAAAAGTAATATTTTAAGTTTGGGACAGCTTTTGAAGAAAAATTAGAATATTCATTTGAAAGATAAAAAATTGTTCTTGAGAGATGAAAATGGGAGATTGTTAGCCAAAGTTCCTATGGCTAATAATAAAATGTTTGTTTTGAACCTTCAATGTGATGTTCTAAGGTGTTTGCTTTCATGTACCAAAGATTCATCTTGGCTTTGGCATATGAGAGTTAGTCATGTGAATTTTGATAGTCTAAGGTTGATGAAGAAAGAACATGATGAATGGATTGCCAACTATTAATCATCCGAGCCAAATTTGCGAAGAATGTCTCTTTGAAAAGAAAGCAAGAAAAGCTTTCCTAAAGAGTCTTCGACTAGAGCACGATGCCCATTGGATTTGATTCACATGGATGTGTGCGGACCAATCAAGCCATCTTCACTTGGTAAAAGTAATTATTTTTTACTTTTCATTGATGATTTTTCTAGAAAAACTTGGCTGTATTTTTTGAAGGTGAAATCGGAGGTTTTTGATACTTTCAAAAAATTCAAGAGCATGGTGGAGAAACAAAGTGGCTATCAAGTTAAGTCACTCCGGTACGATAATGGTGGAGAATTCACTTCAAATGAATTCAAGGTTTTTTGTGAAAATAGTGGAATTTGTCACTTTTTTGACTGTTCCAAGATCACCACAACAAAATGGCGTCGTGGAAAGAAAAAACCAAACTATTCTCAACATGGCACAGAGTATGTTGAAGAGCCAAAATATGCCAAAGGATTTTTGGGCTGAAGCAGTTGCATATGCAGTGCATTTGTCAAATCGGTGTCACACCAAGAGTAATCGTGACAAAACACCTCAAGAGGCTTGGAGCGGTTTCAAGCCAAAAGTTGGTCATTTGCGAGTTTTTGGGAGCATTGCCTATGCACATGTGCCGAAAGAGAAGAGGTTCAAGCTTGATGATAAAAGTGAGAGGCATGTTTTCATTGGCTATGATCAAAGTTCTAAAGGTTATAAATTATATAACCCAAGAAATGGCAAGATCACCATAAGCAGAGATGTTGAGTTTGATGAAGATAATGCTTGGGAATGGAAAACTAAAGAGCAAGACTACTCTTTTAATCCTTTATTTGATGAAGATGATGATGAAAAAGTTGCGGAGCAGCCTATTACACCACCTTCAACCTAAGTTGCTCCGACACGGCAGCTTAGGTGCCGCACTCGTGTCCACACAACACTAGTATGGGTGTGGGTATAGGATTCGTACTAGATCTGGTCAAACAATTTTGGGTATTTTGACCACGACGACGGAAAAATTCAAGACGAGATACAATTTGATTCCCGAAATCAGAACCAAAACTAGAGTATATTTGAAGAAAATAACATACTTTATCTAGGAAATCAATCATTTACTTATCTACAACTTGAGAATAAAAAAGAAATACACATTTTACAAGCTATACGTAAGTATTCCATAAAATTTCTCATAATTTAAAGATATTTTTATATTTTTATTTTTTTGAATTATTTTAGCCAGATCTCCGCATCCGTATCCGTACTAGGATCCGTATCCCCGAATCTCAGAATTTACATCTCGACGGATCCTAGATCCGCACCCGCGTCGGACACCGTACCCGTGTCCGAGCAACTTTGCCTTCAACACCTCCAGCACAAGTCCAAGAAGAAGATGAGTCAAGTTCAAGTTCTTCAAGTGAAGTGTCTCAGAAATCTAAAAGTCTTCATGAGTTGTATGAAAATACGGAAGTGGTAAGAAAAGATTTATATGATTTGACTGACTTTTGTTTATTGATAGATAGTGAGCCTTTAACTTATGCAGATGCTTCCCAAAATGCCAAATGGAGAGATGCTATGGAGGAAGAAATCAAGGCAATCAAGAAGAATGACACTTGGGAATTAGCCATACTTCCAAAAGGCAAAAGCACCATTGGTGTCAAATGGGTGTACAAGTTGAAGAAAAATTCCAGGGGTAAGGTGGAAAGGTACAAAGCAAGATTGGTTGCCAAAGGATACAAGCAAGAGGCCAGTATTGACTATGATGAGGTATTTGCACCAGTTGCTCGTTTCGAAACAATTCGTTTTATTATTTCTTTGGCGGCTCAAAATCAATGAAAATTTCATCAAATGGATGTGAAGTCGGCTTTCCTGAATGGTGTTTTGGAGGAAGAGGTTTATATTGATCAATCTTTGGCTACAAGGTTGAAGGACATGAAAATAAAGTTATGGAGCTTGAGCACGTGAAGTCACAAGACCAAATTGAGGATATTTTCACCAAGCCAATGAAGATTGAGCTCTTTCAAAAGCTAAGGATGGCTCGGAGTGATGAAACAAGTTTAGGGGGATGTTGAAATGTGAACAATATAAACTTATTTCCATGTGTTTACATTTGTTTACATTAGTTCATAAACTAGAATATTAATTTAGTGCATGTATTAGAGTATGAGCACATTGATGTACTTTGGAAAATACAATGCCTAGTAGTGTCATCCATGTATCTTGAAAGATGTGAGATGTGGACCTAGTTATTATATTTACATGTAATGTAGGCTAGATACATGAAAGATTTCTCCTATAAATAGTCATGTATGCCATTTAGAGCAAGTCAAGTTGAATAGAGATCATCCTTTCCCCCACTTTCCTCTTTGTGAGTTTTGAGTGTTTATTTTTGTTGTCTTGCATATATTTCAGGCACGTAAAAAGCTTGTGGCTATCTTCCAACCAATCGCGGATGAGAGAAGGGAGAGAAGGAAGCAAAATGAGCCTACACAGAAGAAAGAGATGATGAATATTCTGTAGGAAGTTGAAGATGAGAATGGTAGAAAACTAAATGATGAGGAAATCACTGATGTTCTAATAATGTACCTTAATGCTGGTCATGAATCTTCTGGTCATATCACAATGTGGGTTACTATCGTTCTGCAGAAACACCCCGAGGTTTTTAAAAGAGCTAAGGTAGTCAAGACTTCATCATTTTAGAAAAGTAAATAGTCACCTTAAAGTTTGTTATTTCTCAAGAACATGTTTTGTTCTAAAAATAGGCAGAGCAAGGGGCAATTGTAAAAAGTAGGCCAACTGACCAGAAGGGTGTGACAATAAAAGAAATTAGGCAAATGGACTACCTGTCAAAGGTAACTTTCTGTTTATTATCAACAGTATGCGTAGTTTTTTTTCTCCCGCCAATTCCATATTTCCATGTACCTACCAAAATTCATCCGTAATCTTGAATCTTGAAGGTGATCGATGGAACACGTTGTTACCTTCTCCCTTGTAGTCTTCCGAGAAGCAAAGACTGATGTGGTTATACATGGTAAGTTACAATCTCGTTCGTCTTACATTTTGCTTCAGTAAAACCACATTGTCGCTGACGGACTGGACTCGCTTGGTTTCCAGGATATACTATTCCAAGAGGACGGGAAGTTTTAGTATGGTTTAGGTCTGTTCACTTGGATCCTGACATCTACAATGACCCAAAGGAGTTTAATCCTTCTAGATGGGATGTAAGTTCAAAAAGCCATCTGTTTCACCTCCCTCAACACCCTGTCCACACCCCCACCCCAACCCTATAACCCCAACCACTAATTAGAAAGTGTAAACGTTCTTACTTTTCCTATTTGTTACTCTTTTTTGATGGCTCTCAAGGTTGTTAACGTCATTTTAGGACGAAGAAGATACCTGAAGAATGGAGGTGGAGTACGATGGTTCCGTTGTACAAGAACAAGGGCGATATCCAAAACTGCAACAACTATAGGGGTATCAAGTCGTTGAGCCATACGATGAAAGTTTGGGAGAGGGTGATGGAAGGGAGGATGAGGAGGAGTGTCTCCATTTCCGCGAACCAGTTTGGTTTCATGCCAGGACGATCAACTACTTAAACCATTCACTTTGTGAGGAAATTGGTGGAGCAATATAGGGCGATGAAGAAGGACTTGCATATGTGTTCATTGACCTAGAGAAAGCTTATGACAAAGTCCCGAGAGAGGTTCTATGGAGATGTTTGGAGGTTAAGGGAGTGTCTGTTGCGTATATTCGGGTAATCCAGGACATGTATGATGGAGCTAAGACACGGGTAAAGACAGCAGGAGGAGACTCTGAATACTTCCCAGTTGAGATGGGGTTGCATCAGGGATCAGCACTTAGCCCGTTTTTGTTTTTGTTGGCAATAGTCGCATTGACGCGACACATTCAAGAGGAGGTGCCTTGGTGCATGTTATTTGCAGATGACATAGTTCTGATTGATGATACATGTGGTAGTGTTAACGAGAGGCTGGAGGTTTGGAGACATACCCTTGAGTCTAAAGGTTTCAAGTTGCGCAGGACCAAGACAGAATACTTAGAGTGCAAGTTAAGCAGTGTTACTCAGAAAGCAAATGGGGATGTAAGGCTTGATACGCAAGTCATTCCCAGGAGAGAGAGTTTAAAGTACCTGGGTCTGAGATTCAGAGTGATGGGGAGATTGATGAGGATGTCACACATCATATTGGAGCAGGGTGGATGAAGTGGAGACACGCTTCCGGCGTCTTGTGCGATAAGAATGTGTCGTTAAAACTTAAAAGATAAGTTCTACAAGGTAGTGGTTAGACCGGCTATGTTGTATCGGGCAGAGTGCTGGCCAGTTAAAAACTCTCATATCCAGCAGATGAAAGTAGCTGAAATGAGGATGTTGAGATGGATGTGTGGGCATACAAGAATTAGGAATGAAGTTATTCGGGACAAGGTGGAAGTGGTCCCTGTAGAGGAAAAGATGCGAGAGGCGAGGCTGAGATGGTTCGGGCATGTTAAAAGGAGAAACATAGATGCCCCAGTCAGGAGGTGTGAGAGCTTGGCCTTTGGGGATAAAAAGAAGGATAGAGGTAGGCCAAAGTAGTCTTGGGGAGAGGTGATCAGGCGGGACAGCTTGAGCTAACCGAGGACATGACCCTTGATAGGAGGGTGTGGAGGTCAAGAATTAGGGTAAAAGTTTATAAATAGTTGAGTGTTTCCCTTTGTCTTCCTTAGTTCAATAGTATTAGTGTTAGTATGGTATCCCTTTTGATCCTTAGTTTGCTATTACCAGACATCTTGTATTGTTATTACTTGCCATCGGTACTCCCTTAGTTTGTTATCACTACATATCTTGCATTGTTATTACTTGCTATCAATACTTATTTCATCTTCTCCTTTACTATCTTGGATTTAGTTTTCTAAATATCTTTGTATTGTTATTACTTGCTATCAGTACTCCTTCCATTCTTTTTTTAGCCGAGGGTCTACTGAAAACAGTCTTCTGCTCTTCCAGGGTAGGGGTAAGGCTGCTTACATCCTACCCTCCCCATATTCCTACACTGGGCTGTTGTTGTTGTTTTGTTATCCTTTTATTTGCTTTTTCCTTCCTGATCTTTAGGGTCTTACACCCAAAGCAGGACCTTTCCTTCCTTTTGGAGGGGGAAGCAGATTGTGCCCAGGAAATGATCTTGCCAAGCTAGAAATATCTATCTTTCCTCATTATTTTCTTCTAGATTACGAGTGAGTCAAATTTGCAAAAGCTTTCTTTGGCAAACTCCTGGCCCATTGATGTACTTACCTCATTGCAGGCCTAGAGTAAGAAGTGTTTCATCAACTGTAAGCGCATCGGCAGAATAGAGCGCGCGCGCTCTCTCTCTCTCCCCATATCCTTTTATGATATGGAGAAAGCAATGGCCAAAATTCTTTAGTTGGGAGTAGGTAGAAAATGCAAAAGAAAAATGGAATCTGGCTGATGTAGAATCGTAGGATGTACAGTAGCAACTACAACAGGACAGGTGGAATAGGATGACCTTACATTTGAGGTGGGTTGGGTGAAAGAAGGAGAGAGAGGGGTTGGAGAAAGAGGATCAACGGGGAATAGTTAGGAAGCCAAGGAGAGGCACGTTCGGGTTTTTGAAACCTACCCTCTGGAACTTTTCCTTCAACTAATTTTTGGAAGTTTCATATCACAGATTCAACATATTCATGTGCTGATAAAGCTAGGTACATGGAGACCGATAAATAAGAAAAATGGATACGATACTGACGATCAAAGTAACCCCACTTTGTTACCATTAAAAGATCAAAAAGAACTATCACCTGTCATGCCCCTATAAAGGATTCACAAAGTTAACCATGAGAAGGTGCTTCATACCTTGCCAATACCACCGACTTCTGACCACTCATGCAGCCTTCTATCAAGTCTTTTTCCTGCCTGCTTAATCTCAATTCAGAAAATGTTTCATTTTAATGTGGGCATATATAAACCATTAAGGAAGAAAAGAACAGAAGCTAAAACAGTAAAAAGAACACAGCTGACAATTACAAACTGCTAAACTTCACTTGAAACTTGCTGTGATCAAATTACTGACCTTATTACCAGCTGGGGCAGGGAGGTGGATGCTTACTAATGGAAATATGTAGAACTAATGAAGCACTTTGAGGATGCAGGACTCAGGTAGGTTTCCAAGTCAAATGGGGCTACGAGACAAACATAGAGTATACATGCATCATACAATGGGAAGAGAATACTGCTACTTATTGCAATGTCAATGTGTAAGAACTTGGAATCTTGGATAATAAGATATCCTGTCAAAAGTCAAAAGCTGTACCCTAGTGATATTTGTTGAAAGACAGGACATCACCAGGCCTGTGGACAGAAACAAACATAAAAACAAATAAAATAAAAAAATTCATACGTACTCATTTTTTCCTCAGCAGACATGGCAGTAGCTGGTGTAGTGCTTCACAAGCATGCTGGTAAGATAACATTCACAGCTTGAAGAAGACACTTCTCCTGGTAATGTTTCAAGTTCATGGTTGGAAAAACCACCTAACCTACACTGCAAAGCCATCACCTCCTTTTGCAACATTGATCACTCCAGATCTGCTGCTATATAGAGCAATAAAACAAAAACTTGCAACCAACAGTAAATTTAGTACTATAGTAGATAATAAAAACCAAAACAGATAGGAATAATTCAGCTTTTTGCACGCTCAATTCTATTTCACCACATTTTAATACTTCACATCTGAATGATTTCAACTAGAAGATGTGTTCTGCTAGGACATGGGCTCAACTTGGTCGTACTTACTACTCTATTATTTCATCAATCAAGAGAAATGCAAGATACTGAAGAATTTCCTGCCTTCTTGGGGTTTGCGACCATGGGGCTTCTTTTTCTAATTATGACTATGATTGGGCCCTACACGCTAGAGTAAACAGGAGGTGCTCCTTCCTATTGACAAGCCTAATACAACGGAAATTAATGCATGAGTGAGCTGCAAGTTAATAGAAATGGCATATCATCAAAGGGTGAGAGCTATAAGCCAATGGTAGGAACACCATCTGCAAAGTATAATTTACACAGAACTGCTCGTAGTAATTATAATTGCTCTCACCAGCTTGTAGACCCCAAGCCCACGTAGTTGCTAATTTTCGCTTTGCAGATTTCTAAAGCATAACCACGCATTTGATAACATTTTTGCCTTAATTGACAGAAAGTACCCTCTTGGAGCTACATAATTTCTCAATTCAAGAATTAAAAAGCTAGTAAGCTAAGCAAACATCACAACTGTTATTTTTCAACAACTTTAAATCAGAAACAGAAATTAAAGGGCATAGTCTACTTAAAAGCTCTGAAAGATCATTGTTCTTATATGAGACTAAACAATTTACCAATATGTAGAAGAGTATACTGTAGGAAGGCGAAAATCTAACACGTATAAAAGATAAGAGAAGTTTCCTTACATGGAGCTAGAAAATATCTCAGTTCAGGTTAAAAAACTAGGATGCTAAGCAAACATCATAAGCTGTTATTTGTCAATGATTTCAAGCCTGAAACAGAGACATTCACCAATATGATAAGCAAAAGATAAGTTAGATGTTCATCTTCCTACATTGTACTCTTCTAAAGATGGTCCAAAGTACTGAACTTGAGAAAGAAGCAAACACAAGCAGTTAAAATCTGCTGCATTGGAGAAATTGATAGCAATAGAAGTTAAAAATGCAGCATGCGATATATATATATATATATATATATATATATATATATATAAAATAAAAAAATAAGCCAAAAAAGGGTAAGGTCTGCGTACACACTACTCTTGTGGGATTCCACTGGGTTGTTGTTGTTGTTGTTGTTTTAAGCCAGAAAGGCAGTAAAAAAGAGAAAATTATTGAAGAATTAAACTAATATTGAAAGATACCATAATTTATTCCCAATTCACTTACAAAGTTCCTACAAAGAGACAGTGCGTCTATAAAGTGATTCATCATCACTTTCCTCCTCTTCCGATACATTATCACTGCCTGCCATTTCTAACTTCCCACCCATACAAAATGATGGAACCGAACTTTCAGGCACTATATAATCACCATACAATCTCTCTTCAAATCTTTGGTCACTGCAGTTGAGAAACCAAGCCAAAGAACATTTGATTCCCTTGCTTTGCAACCTCTGGTACCTCGGCGTGATTCTTAATTTTAAGCTATAAGTGAAATAGTCCGGAAAGTCCACAAGTTCTTCCATTGGCCTGCCTATATCACTCTTGAAAAAGTAATAACCATTTTTCACGAGGCCAACTTATAAAGCAACTAACTGAGGACATTTTATAATCATCTTAGCCACATCATCAGCTGAAAAACCCCGTCCAAGAAGGAACTCTACAGGTTCCAATATAACATGCTGTTGAAGGCTAACAATTTGCGGCATCCTCTCAATTACATGAGCAAACCCATCAGTATCGATCTTGAGCTTCAACTTAAAGAAATACTGTTGTGATGACAGCTTAGCCTTCAAAGGCAAACCAAGAATTTGCGGATATTGTGCAATAACAGAAGGCAGAGCTTGCCTCCTAATTCCAAAACTAAGCAAGCAATTTACATTCACTTTCACTGTCTGTTCAAGATCATATCCAAGTAGATACGCCCGTTTCTCAAGCATCCTTGCTAAAATTTTCTTCGGCAAACCCAACGAAAGCAAATAGTCCACAAACGATTTAATCATGGTCCCAACTCTCATCCCCAATAAATATGGATATTGTGTTACCATTGGCCCTATATCCCTCGGATTAACCCCTATACTGACCAAGTAAGCTACTGAAGTACTCATTGTTCCCTCGAGCTTAAACCCTAACAACTCTGGGTATTTCATTAAAACATATCCAATATCAAGCTTCTCGACATCAAGCCCCCGTAAAAATTTGACAACTGGAACAAGCTCCACTACAACACTAGCATTCAAACATTGTGGATAACTTTTAACAAATTCACCAAGACTTGAACTTTGAATCCCTATTTTTTCTAAATATGTCAAAACAGGGATTACATGTTTCCTCACACTATATCCAACCAATAAGGGATACTCATTGATATCATCAATTGTTAAACCTATATTCTGCAGAAATTCGACACGTTCACGCATGATTTCAACTGTGGATGGCAATTCTTGATCCTCTAATTCATTAGTGACTGTGCCTATACTTTTTAAATAGTCAGAAATTATAACTCTTGAGACAAGTTTTTCTTTATTCTTTTGCAATATTCCCATGTTGCTGAAGGCGTTTCATACTCGGGGAATTTTTTTGGCGACTGAGTTGAAAAGGGTCTCTGATTTATAGACCTAGGAAGATGAATAAATATTTTTTGAGGTTTTTGGTAGGTTTTTTCAAGAATTATCTTCAAGAATGTATCTTTTCTTCTGAAAATTGAACTCATTTTAGAGAATCCTTAATTTTTTGAGGTTGAAACTGTTATAGGAAGAAAAAAAAAAGAAGGATAAATAGGAATGGATGTGGAGGGATAAAAGATTTACCTTTATTCAAAAAAGAAAGAAGCTCGCTTCCATAGCTTCAAAGAGAATAGAGGGATTTGGTGTCAAAAAGACGAGGAGTTCACTTTCTTTATGCGGAACTTTGCCCCAATATGTTTCGCGTTAGAAACAATCGTCGCATCTGTAACTGCGTTTTATAAAGCTCACTAGTAACTAGTGGCCCAAGCTAAGTAATAAATTAAATTAGCAATAATTTATTTAGATTATGCCTTTTTTTATATTTCCTATTGCTCACTTGCTTTGCACAATCATATGAGTCATAACATATGTCTTATGAAAAGAATTATCATCTATAATGGAGCATTCAATACTTCTTGTATTTTTGGGGCTTGGTTATTTTCTTTTCTTTTTTTTCTTGTATTTTCTCTTGCTACGTTAATCTAAAATATAAGAGGCTTGGTAAAAAATTAAATTTTTAAATAAATATATTCAGACTTAAAAAACCATCATAACGCTAATGAACGACGGGTGGATGCTCGTAACATGTAACTTTAGCAATGAAGAGTATTGTATGGGGTAAAATTAATGAACGACAGGTGGATGCTCGTCGAATTGACACGTGGCAGTGAAGACAAGTAAGATATGAGTCAGCAAATAGCTGGCACCGGTTACGAACATGTGATCGGTGGTGAATTAGTTTCGAAGACGTTGGAACCGGAGACGAAAATCTGAAAGGAAAATATTGGTCGGAAAAGACAGCATTCAATGATCAACTGTTACAAAGGATATTTGCATTTATACTCAACTTTTATGCAGCCACCAAGAGAGGTTTTATAAGTTATATTTGATCTCTTAATAAATCATTGCAAAATATAATAGTAACAATTTTTAATTAAAAAGCATGGAGAAAATTTTTTTATGCCTTTTTTTAGGTCCGTGCCAAATTATAAAAACAAAAACTAAATTGACCCTTTATTATAATAAAGTTACATAAAAGAAAAATAAACTAATACTTGTTTACCCGTAAATGGTACCGTTGAATTTGTATCATGGTTTATAGACACGTGAATTAATATGATCCAAGAATAAAATAACGAAGAACGAAAATAAATTATTAAGAAAACTTAAAGAAATACAAGGCTGATTGTGAAAAGAGCTTCTCTGAAAGCAAGAGTAAGAACAAATATTGAGCAGAAAGAAAGAATGTAGTTAATAGAATAAGAGTAAGTTTAGCCTTTTCGCATACAGATATTTTTGTCTCCTTATAATGATTACAAATTCTTCTATTTATAGTTCAATTCAGGGAGACAAGATCCCCAAATCAAGCTCTTCTTTAATATGAATAAAACCCCTCTTGATGGCTGCATAATAGTTGAGTATAAATGCAAAGATTCTTTGTAACAGCTGCTCATTGAATGATGTCTTTTCCAACTGATATCTTCCTTTCAGATTTTGGTCCCCGGTTCCAATGAAACTAATTCAGCACCGGTCATATGTTCATAAGCGGTGACAGTTATTTGCTGACTCATATCTTACTTTTCTTCATCACTACGTGTCAACTCGATGAGCATCCACCTGTCGTTTATCAATTTTACCCCATACAGATACTCTGCATTGCTGAAGTTACAAAAGCATTGGTAACAGATGACCGGTGCTGAATGAGTTTCGAAGATGTTGGAACCGAGGACGAAAATCTAAAAGGAATATATCGATCGGAAAAGACGGCATTCAATGGGTAACTGTTACAAGGAATCTTTGCATTTACACTCAACTATTATGCAGCCTCCAAGAGGGGTTTTATTCATATTAAGAGCTTAATTTGGGATCTTGTCTCCCTGAATTGAACTATAAATAGAAGAATTTGTATTTATTATAAGGACACGAAAATATCTGTACGCGAAAAGGCTAAACTTACTCTTATTCTATTAACTACATTCTTTCTTTCTGCTCAATACATTGTTCTTACTCTTGCTTCCGGAGAAGCTTTTTTCACAATTACGCTTGTATTTTCCTTAAGTTTCTTTAATTAATTTGTTTATGTTCTTCGTTATTTTATTCTTAGATCAAACTAATTCCCATGTCTATAAACCACGATACAAATTCAACGGTACCGTTTACAGGTAAACAGTTTGGTGCCCACCGTGGGACACAGACAAATGTGGTATTAATTTAATCCGTTCATTTGTTACTAACATTTTTGAAACTACAGTAATGCAGAATATTTGTATGGGGTAAAATTGATGAATGACAGGTTGATGCTCGTCGAGTTGACACGTGGCGGTGAAGACAAGTAAACTTCATTTGTATTTTCCTTAAGCTAGCACCGCTTATGAACATGTGACCGGTGCTGAATGAGTTTCGAAAACGCTGGAATTGAGGACGAAAATCTAAAAGGAAGATATCAGTTGAAAAAGACATCATTCAATGAGCAGCCGTTACAAAGAATCTTTATTTCGACGCAACCATTATGCGACCATCAAGAGGGATTTTATTCATAATAAAGAAGAGCTTGATTAGGGGATCTTGTCTCTGTGAATTGAACTATAAATAGAAGAATTCGTATTCATTATAAAGACACGAAAATATCTGTACATGAAAAGGCTAAACTTACTCTTATTCTATTAACTACATTCTTTCTTTCTGCTCAATACTTGTTCTTACTCTTGCTTTCACAGAAGCTCTTTTCACAATCAAGCTTGTATTTTCTTTAAGTTTCCTTAATTAATCTATTTCCGTTCTTCGTTATCTTATTCTTGGATCAAATTAATTCACGTGTCTATAAACCACGATACAGATTCAACGATACCGTTTCCGGGTAAACAAGTATTAGTTCATTTTGCTTTTATGCAACTTTATTATAATAAAGGGTCAATTTAGTTTTTTTTTTTTTTTTTTTTATAATTTGGGATGGACTTAAAAAAAAAAAGCATAAAAAATTTTTCTCCATGCTTTTTTATTAAAAGTTGTTACTATTATATGTTGCAATAATTTATTAAGAGATAAAATATAACTTATACCATATTAGTGGCTGTTATAGCGAACTTTTTCTTCATAACTAAATCAATCGTTGGATAATCTATTTTTGGAAAATATAGTCCAGCATATTATGACTTGCGAGCACTTGTTAGGTCAGACATTGGAATTGATATTACCTTTAGCGATGATATTGTAAATCGTTTTCATCAAATCATCTTGAAGAGTATTTAATTAACTTATGAAGTTATCAACTTTTCATCTTGACGCGACTTATTAATGAATAAATTAAAGTTTTAAGGCAAAAAATAACTCAGATAAAAAACCATGTAAATAATAATAATTTGGTTCAATCTCTTTGTATGCCTGGAAATTTTAAAACACAATTAACCTCTAACCCACAACTTCTAATTAAAAAAACTAAATTCTAACACTACCAAAATAATGATTGAAATAGTTTTATTACTAAGGCACAAAGCTGCGCAGCTTAATTTCCTCCTTGCAGACTCATACAATTTATTAATGACAAAATTAAATTTTCAATGCTCTACATATAAAAAATGATGTAAACTTAAATAACTATAACTTAATTAGTTCAAATCTATTGCATGTGGACAAATTCTTCCTCACACAAATTGATAAGAATTATTTTTTTTTCAACAGAACTAACAGTAAAATAGCTTATGTAAAATTCATCTAAAATAATTTGAAAGAAGACAACAGGAAAAAAAACGTGCAAGCAGATTCTATACCAAGGACTTATTGAGAGCTGGATTGCAGTATATCGGTCTAGATATTAGATGCTATAGTATTTTAAAAAGACTACTATACGATGAGTTAAATGCTCTAAGTTTATTTATTTAAATGAATCCTGCAAGTTAAATTTTTGTTACCTTCTTGAAAATGATGCTCATTTGTGTTGAAGAAAATCCCATTACTGAAAAGACAAATGGATGATTCTACATTGGGTTATATGATAAGGCACACAAAGAAGAGAGCAAGGATTGTGTCGGATAAGTGTGGAATGATGATGTAAACATTGGGATAAATTGGTCAACACACGGAAAACTAATATGGGAGCTACAGTAAAGTGACTTTTTGGCTAATGGAATTGCTTCACACAGTTACAAAAAACAGGCATATTGACGACACAGGCTCCTCAATGAGCTTAACTGTGGCTTCTATTATAGTAGAATATGCGTTACATTATGATGCCAAAGATAACCCTGTATAAAGCAATTTATACCCCTGAGAATACAAGCAATTTGTACCCCTCCGATAATTGATACTCTTATATAGGGTAAAGTCAATTTATATTAAATGCTCGAATGATTATATGACACGTAGAATCGGAAGCGGACGGAAAATGAAGCAAGTGAAAACCAAGACCGAGGACATCAGTTTCGGTTGGTATCGGGTAGATCTCGAAGGGAAGGCAGTCAACGGAGGCAAAAAGATGTTTTGTCATTGGATGACATTTAATGAAGAATATTCCTCCGTATTGAATATGCAGCCGTTGTAGAGAATTTTGGCATTCATGGCATGCCGTTACATATTCATCAATGGCCCCCTTTATTGTCATTTAAGAGGGGGCTTGATCCTAAGATCTTGTTCCATAGTTAGTGGCTTCAACAACCATTGTAACACGAAAATCTCTGACAAACCTATACTACACATTATTCTCAAGCTAAATAATACTTTATTTTCTGTCTAGCATTGTTCTTATTCCTGCCATCGAAAGCCTTGCTCCCGGAACCAGGCTATCTGTTATTTATTTCGATTTCAACGCTAAGTCTATATTTTCATTTAATTTATTAATCATTTTTGGATCAAATCAGTTTGCTAGTCTATGAACCATGCAACAAATTCAATTGTACCATTTTACAGGTAAATAGTTTAGCTGAGTTGATCCTTACATCTATTACTAACTTGTTTGATTCTTTGTTTCATAGCAAAAATCGAAGAAAAATGGCAGCTAACAATGTCAACATCACACATGACATTGAGGCGCAAGAAAATCTACCTCAATATTAGGATTCGATCAGTAAAACCCGCAACGAGGGGACGTAGCAATTCCGGTCCGCGGCGGGCGTTATCCCCGACATGTGTGGGAGACAACTCCTGATGACGAGCACGTTGCAAAAATAGTAAGGATCTTGAGGGAGCAGCAAAAGGCCATCATGGGTCATCTCTCAAGGCAAGACCAAGCCATGATAGAACTGTAGCAAGCGTTGTTAGGTGCTTCCAACAATGCGAATGGAAGTGGCGTTGTTCCTCCCGGTGCTCCCACAAATCAGACAGCTCAAAGAGTTGATAACAACACCCCGAGGGGTGATATTGGCTTCGACGGAGCCGGGGGGATCGGTACCGGAGACGATAACGACAACAACAATGATCCCTTCAAAACCGAACTCATGAGGTTCATGAGGAAAATGAATGAGCGGATGGATCAGAACGCGAAAGAGTTCCACGCCCAAATGGACCAAATTCCGACCGCACCACCAGTGTTGAAGGGCCCGGACTCGAAGAAGTACAGACAATGTTCAAACCGAGCGCAGCACCAGAATTGATTCTGAAACGATTCAATATTCTGGACATACCGAAGTATGATAGGTATTTAGACCCTCAGGAGCATATCATAACTTATACAATAACGGTGAAAGAAAACAACTTGCCCCAACATGAGATTAAGTCCGTCCTGCTGAAGAAGTTCGGTGAAATCCTCACGAAGGGGGCCTTAACATGGTATTCACTCTTACGTGAACACTCAATAGATACCTTTGAGATGCTCGCAGATTCTTTCATCAAGGCCTATTCCAGGGCTAGGAAGGTCCAGGCCTGGAAGGCAGACATATTCAGATTTTCGCAAAGAGAGTCTGAATTGCAGTGTGAGTTCGTGATCAGGTTCCAGAAAGAAAGGATGCTATTATCGGCCATTCTAGATGAATGGACAACTGAGGCATTTACTAAGGGGTTCAACTCGAGGAGCTCCGAAGTCACCCAGAAGCTGAAAGAACGAGTTCTAAGCAACCACATGGCCGGATGTCCATAACCGTTATGAATCAAGAGATAAGGATAGAAGATGATCAACTCGATTTCTAGGCATCAACTAAGGGTCGGGATCGAAAAAAGAATAGGGATAAATCAAAAGATGATTTTGATACGGATTGACGATCTTCTAAGGACCGATTTTCACCCTACGAAAGGGCCGAAGGACGCGAAGGGTTCCGGTCAGCGGACAGGTTGACCATGGATAGAAGAACTGACCGCGACCGGGACAACAGGTCATTGTAGGACAAAGAGGTATTGGGTTCCCGAGATTCCACTTATCCCACGCTGTTAGAGTATAATTTCAATGTTAGCATAGTGAAGCTGGTGTCGGCAATGAGAAACATCAAGGAAGCACGACTTTCGAGGTCAATGAGATCTGATCCCAGCCAGAGGGATCCTAATTTATGGTGTGAATGATGGGACTAACGGCCACCGATCTAGGGACTGCCGACATCTGCGCGAAGAGGTGGCAAAGCTGTTGAAGAACAACCATCTCAGGGAATTTTTAAACGATCGGGCCAAGAACAATTTAGGTTGCAATCGAGACAACGCAAAACCCTCGAAGATAGGGGAGGACCCTCCTCGACTAACTATCAACATGATTTTCGAGGGAAAAGAGATCAACGGTATAACTTTCTCGGCAGCCAAGATGACAAAGGTATCGGTGACTCATAGCAAGAGACTCCAAGAAGTTGCCAAAGATGACATCACCTTTACGGAAGAAGACGCGGATGGACTTCTCCTGCCGCACAATGATGCCCTGGTAATTTCTCTTAATGTTCTAGATTTCAAAATTAAACGTGTCTTGGTTGACCCAGGAAGTTCAGCCAACATCATGCAATGGAGAGTGCTGGAACAAGCCAAGCTAACTGGATCCGGCAAGAAAAGTCCTCACTGAATTCAACTTAGCTAGTGTGACGACCTCGGGGGAGATCTTGCTACCTACGAATGCTGAGGAGGTCTTGAAGACCACCTTATTTGAATTAGTGGCCAACAACATGGGCTACAACATAATTCTCGGCAGACCATGGTTACATAAGATGAAGGCCATACCATCAACATATCACCATCTGCTGAAATTCCCAATTCTAGAGGGAATCAAACAAATAAGAGGAGATTAACCGGCAGTAATGGAAATGAATGCGGTATCGGTTTCCAGCAGTAAAGGGAAGGAACTCAATGCATAGCAATTAGATGAACCGACGCCTGCACCCGAACCAAACGAAGATGACAAAGGGAAGGAGTCGTTGGAATCCTATTAGATACCAAGATATTTTCAAGTATCGGAAGAAACAGACGCAACCAAGTCCACGGTGGAAGAACTCGAACAAGTGGCTTTGTTCGAAAGTTCCCGGAGAGAAAATTTCACTTGGGAACTGGTCTCATCCAATTTCACATCTCAATTCAAGGTTATGAAACGGTCGATTGCAATAATAGTACCCAACAAGAGTCGGGGTTGATTTTCACAGGGAGCTATATATTGGAGTTAGGAGTATATATTTTAGTATGTGAGTTTGAATATCTCAATTTACACTTCCACAAATTTGGGTTGTTTCTATGTCTAATGTAAATCTAAGATTGAAAAGCTGAGAAACAAAACTAAGAGAATTATTTTTGTTGTTTTTCAGGTTTTCTAAAAAGCCTATGGCTATGTTTGCCTAATGAGATATAAACCTTAATGCTTGTTTTACTGATGGGGTGTATTATAGCTATCAACACTCAATTACCCACTAAATACTCTCGGTCAGAGAGTAATTTTGCCCAATTTGGCTTTCTCAAGTCCAAATAAGTATTGCACAAACGGTTAATAAAAGCTGAAGTCGGGTTATTACTATCTCTAGGTTGAACCCTTTAATTGGGATTGTCAATCTCTCGATTGACCCAATTTCTTGTCAGCCAAGTTTTTCTAGTCTAAGTCTCTCTTTCTCAAGTAGAGACCAAGTCAAATAGGCATGAACTAATATTTGCAACCATTAATTCCACAAATTAAAGCATGAACAAAACTAAATAATAAACACCCAACCATAAACAAGCATTAAATTAAACACCCATAAGGTTTACACATTAGGATTGGGTCACAACCCTAGTAAAAATCTAGCTACTCATGCTTGAAATTGAAGAAAAAGAAGAAGAAATGCCAATTAAACTCATATTGCAAAATTAAAATGATAAAATCTATGTTAAAATATCCAAAAATATTAAAAAATACTAAAAGAAGTAAAGAGAAACGGCTACTATAGCAGCTGATGTCAAAAGTTGACCTAAAATTATGAAACTCGTCTATTTATACAAGGCTGGCAATTTCGGACAAAAATGCCCTTCGGGAGATTCTGCGACCGCACAATTCCATGTGTGGTCCGCAGATTTCTTCAACTTGTTAGGAACTGGAGGTATGTGGCCGCATAATTTTGATATGCGGCCGTAAGGCATCCTTTCTGCGGTCCGCACTTTTACATCTGCAGCCCCAACTGGGTTTCGCACTTTTACACCTACGGCCGCAAGGTGCTTCTTCTACAGCCGCACAATTCCTGTGCAGTCCGCACTTCTGAGGGACTTGAAATGCATGTTCTCTGAACTTTGTTCCTAGCCATCGTTTGCGGTCGCACAATTCATGTGCGAACCGCACTTTGCACAAAGGTCTGCTGGCCTTTCCTTTATCATCTGCAGCCGCAGTCCGTTGTGAGCTTCTGTGCCTTTTATGGCCTTGAATTTAGATTACTCCTTTTTTGAGTTGGATTTCATCTCGGGAGTCCATCTTCCAATATTCCTGCAATTTAGCGCATTTCATCTGTTTTGGGGAACACAGTTAAACACTTTTGGACTAAAACAAAAGCTAAAAGGTATTAATAAGTAGTCAAAATCCCCACTTATCAACTCCCCCAAAACTTAAGTTTTTGCTTGTCCTCAAGCAAATAGATTAGTTCCCACCTCCACAAGTTAAGGGCCATTCCAGCTAATCAAAAGTGTGTCATTCACACATCAATTGGGACCAACAATTACCCACACCACTTATGTATTATCAACAAGGCAACAAGATAAACTTTTATGCACTATAGTTCTAATGTGACACTTGAACATCAAGATTTGACTTTATTCATCAAGGATGCTCGCTCTTTCATGTAGGTCATTGTGGATCCCAAACTCCTCCTCCTCTACTCTCCGTTTGCCTATCTTGCTTAAGAATTTTAGCATTCAATCCAAAGATTTGCGAAAGGTTCACTTATCTCTCTCAAAAGGATGTCGCAAGTACGGCTTTAAGTACCATAGGCTTGCCTCTCATGTAGATCGCCACTAATGTAAGCTCACTCGGCTTGAAATCACGTAGGGCTTTATCGGAAATGCAATGAAGGATTTTGGACTAAGATTGGATATGCTATGATAGAGTGGATTCATCTTTCCTTAAGCACTCCGTTTTCTGTTCTCGGCTCATACTTTGCCAATTCTTTGAGGCATTTTCTTTTCCTTGGGGGACTAGAGAGACTTAGCATCACTTTTTCTTGATCATGGCATTCATTTTCTCCCTCTTTGATTTCTCCACGCTTTGCATCATTACCTTTCTTCGAATCCCATCAACTCTTCCACTTATTCACTTTCTTATTGCATTTTTCTTTTTGTTCTTTCCTTTTCTTGCCTTTCCTTCTCTTCATTTCTTTTCTCTTTTTGTGCCTTGATACCTCTTTCAAGTTCCTTGTCTCTCCCCTAACTTACGTTTTTGGACAATTGTTTCACAAGAGTGTTAAGAAAAGCTCGGGTGCCAAGAGAGGGTCACGACAAAAAGGGTAAAGGCTTGTAATATGATTATCAAATGAGAAAGGTTTGAGGCTCAAATGGGTTAACTAGGGACGACAACATTGGTGGGCAATGGAAAACTTCAATCGGGTCAAGGAAAGCCTACAATCACTTCTCAAGCCAAGCAAAACTTAAGATTTCACCTTGAAACACATTCGGGGAAAATTCTAGACCATTCGCATGGGTACTTGAACTTGGAATGAAAATATCTCACTTCTCACGCAGCTAGATTGTTAAAGAGGATAGAGTTAAGGGCCCATACCGACCATATTCAAGATTGAAAATCACTATGGTTCGATTAAACCACTCGATGATTGCGTAAGTCAACACAAGATTCACAAGGTCACTAACTAGAGCTATTTCTTTCCAAAAACCTTGTTTTTAACCATAAGCACGTAGTTAAGTGTGTTGGTACCAAGTGAAGCATGTTTGACTCTTCGATCATGGCTTAATTAGGTATTTTTATTCATTCCAATGAAAGTGAACCTTTATTCTTCCTTTTCTATTCGAATCGATTAGAAGGAAGGCAGTAGCTCCTCGTACATACTCGTATGTACTCATATAAAACATTTTCCTAACTAAACCAATTGGGGTGTTAGACCCGCGAAGCAAAAGCATTTTTCCTATCATTTAACCTTACTTCAAAGACTGGAAATCTTACAACATAGGTATGAGATCGAAGAATGGGAGAATGACCCGAACAGGTAAGAGATACTGGCGATAGGCCTCAGAGATACAATCGATGAATCACCGGAAGAAAATACTGGTGATACGCCGAGAGATACTGGGAATTCTACGAAGAAGTGCACCTGGATTATAGAATGAATAAGGAGAGGCTTATCGATGACCGAACCACTTATACTACTCCTTACCTCACCCCCTTGTCACTCAGAGGAAAAGCCAGAAAAGGGGGCCTGCTGGAAACCCTCGCCTTCAGCTCCATACTGAAAAGGCCGGCCATGAAGGGACATCACGACTATCCTACTACTACTATTATTACCTAAACACCAAAAACAGACTCAATCTCTTAAGAAGGTTGTCACGCCATCCATCATTGGGAAGAATCACCCGGTTCACACAACAACTACCTTGGGAAAGAACCGTGGCATTAAGAAAATCAGAGGCTTATTATCCACTAAAAAAAAAGAAGCTATTAAATCAAAAAAGAAGCTATCAATTCAAAAAGAAAACAAACATAAAGATAAAGAGGCTATAAAGCAAAAAAAAACTATTGAAAGCGTAACGAATATACATAATGAGAGAGAAGAGAAAATATATACATAATGAGAAAGGAAAAGAGAGAATATATACATAATAAGGAAAAAAGAAAAATACTGTCAGTTATTACAAACTAATTTGTCTCAGCATCATCAAAATATATCAAATAAACTCCACCCCTTGAATAAAAATAAGCACTGTACCCACTGCTTAACAAAATAAGGATAAAGGAAGGGTAAGAGTGAAGAAAACTCCTTATGACTCTATGGCCATCTCTGTGTCCCCAACAGTGTGACCGACCTCAGCCTCGTCCAACTGGATCTCATCATCCTCACTCAAGGAGTGGCTGGGTTGTTGAACATCTAATGTACTGCCTCCGAAGTGTCAACAGCAATGTCTGGCTCCTCAGACTGGCCAACTGGTGCTGTATGTGCTGTAGGATCTGGGCCTGGGTGGTGCGGGTCAATCAGCATATCAAATGGAATGTCTCCGGCTGCTGCAAGCTTGGTAACCTGTCTCCAGAGCTTGTCCATGACTTCTTAGAGGCCTGGGACTTCCGCATCTTCTCCACTTCCTTTCCCAGCTCTTTTATTACTGACCCATGCTGCACCAGAGTGGCCATAATTGTGTTTTAATTCTCCAAGAGCTTATTCAAAGTTTCTTCAACTATGGGGGGGAATCTGCGTGGTGCCGAAATAGATGTCTATGCTGCAACATTACTGGACATGTTAGATAGCTTTTCAATAGCTGTCTGCATCCAGTTGTTGAGGCTCGCCATTGTCTGGGAGACTCAAAGCGCAGATAGTAGAGTAGTGGGCATCAACACCGGCTTTAGAACCGCAGTGGAAGGCACTGAGGCTGAAGGTGGGGGCATAGCTGCTGCACTAGCTGAAGGCTCTACTGAAGTGGATGGCATGTCAGCTGTCTCTGCGGCTACCACCGATGGCTCATCAGATTAGCCTATGGTGGTAGTTGGCTGACCCTTTTTCTTAGGGTTGTGTGCATCCATCAGAGAATACCATGAGAAGGGCTTCTTATCCTGAACCTTTGTATCAAAATCTCTCGGCTCCACCCGTGCATCCGTAAGATACTCAGTAATGGTGTTAGGATACGGGTAGGAGATATCAGCTTGCCTAGCGACCATAGATATGTTGGCCGACGTCACGACACCCACATTGATCGGGTACCCGGCCATGATGGAGGCGACTAGAACTGCCCGGCGGGATAGGAAGACTTGTTTTATTCTGGCATGGGTCTAATCTGCTGCAGACAAAGGTTTGCCACTCCTTCGCCTCAAAGTTCAGAGTGTTTCTCTGAATAGGAACCCCTTCTTTGATCCATGGAGGTGGCGGCCTCGGAGCTGCAAGAATCTCAGCTAGCCATGGGCGAGCTGCATCTCCCATTGCTAGCTTCTCCAAGTACTGTGCAGGCTCAACATCATCAAACCCCAAGTAGTTGTTCAATGTGTACTGGTCAAAAGACACCTTCAGATTCCTCACTTTAGTTACTTTTGTCCCTTTCTTTATGTGCACCACATAGGTGTAGAACTCCCGGACAAGATATTCTTTTGCATCCACTACGCTCTGAGCGAACCACATCCACCCTTTCCTCTCTCAAAACTGCCTCAAGACTGCTAGATTGTACTTTTCAAGGTCTTTCAGTTGGAACTATTGCTCAAGAGTGAGCTATCTCACTGGCCACCACCCACAGAAACTTGTGAAGGCAGCCAGACTGACGAATCGGTCCTCCCAGACCTCTTTCTTCTTCGACCGCTCAAGGTCGGCAACTGTAGTATCTCCCCCTCGGCCATCATTTGGAATATCATCAATTGTAGTCGCTGGTGCCTTAGGGACAGGTGTAGAGGAGGGCTCAGAAGCCTGACTGGCACTCTCCAAACCCTCGGAGGTGCTATATGATGTGGAAAGCTCGTCCTGGAATTGATACCTTCCCGGTGGCTTTGATTGGACAGCCGGCTGCTCTTGAACTGAGTTGCCCTCCGATGCTTCCCTAGATGGGGCATAATAACTGGATTCGGAGGGCTCTGCATTTCTTCCTCAGCCGGCTGTAGCCTTCTTTGTGATTATCTTTTGGAGGGTGAGGGGTAAAGTACTTTTGCCTCGGCCCCTGGAAGGTTCACCCCTCCCCTTTGAAGTATTTCCTCTGCCTCGAGATCTAACTATTTTCTGTAACAAGTAACACCATGTGTCAGTTGTAATTCAAGTGTAAACATACAAGAATACACCAGAGAGATAGCGAACAACACAGTGTAAAACATGCTTGCAGGTTAGGGGAGTGCGGTCCGCAGAATTATAAGTGCGGACGCAGGTTGGGCATTACGGACCGCATAATTTAATCTTGCGACCGCAGAATTGGATCTGCGGTACGCACAATTGCCTGTGTGACTGCAGAATTGGATTTCGGTAGCATAATTTCTATTGCGGCCGCACATGAGAGTCATTAAATTGACAACTCTCTGATAACAGAGAACTAGTCGTTCTGCGGCTGCGATGGAATTTTTGCGGTCCGCACAATTTTCAGAACGGCCGCAGAATCATGCCTGACCCAAGTCCTTTATCTCAACTTCTGCGGACCGCATAATTTTCTTGTGCGGCCGCATATTTCAAAACAAGTACGATCAAATATTCTAGGGTTTGCAATTTTTCGCACAAATTTGACATGGTGGCATTTTATAATCATGAAAAATTGTTTACCCATTACCCATAAAGCAAGTACTAGTTGACCCACTACATATTCACCCCAAAAGATTTTTCAAATAGATTCACAGACAAATGGTTCACAATTTTGCTAAAAATGTAAAAATTAAAAGAAATTAATCAAGATGATGATGCATACCAAAGATGAATTTGTGCAAGAGATGAGTGATCAACAATTGTTAGGTTTGTGAGCAGCTAATTTAACATGAAATTTCGACTTTAACACTTTGTGAGCTCATAGAGGAAAAAGAGGAACAGTGCCCATCAACCCCTATTTATAGTGAAGGAGTTCTGGCAGGTGAAGGGGAGGTGAGTGCGGCCGCAGAATTCCTATTACGATCTATACTCTATTACCTGGGGCTCAGAAGACCTTGTTGATTTGCGGTCCGCAAAATAAGTTATTGGGCCGCAGATTCAATTGCGGTCCACAGAATATGGGCGGCCGCAGATTGGTTATTTTTCTAAAAAACCAACTTTAGAGAGTTGGTTATTTTTCCTTTTCAATTTGTGCGGTCCGCACTGCAATTGTGAGGCTGCAGTTCGTCTTTTGCTGTAGCAACTAAAATTGTGCGGTTCGCACAATACACCTGCGGTCCATATTTTGTTCCACACTTAGCCAAATTTTGGGCAGAATACAGAGAACACTCATTCCTGCAACACACTTCAAATCCAGTTAGCATAAAAAATAGCACCTAACTATAAAAGAAGAAAAGAAAAGAAAAAGAAACATGGGTTGCCTTCCAAGAAGCGTCTGATTTAACATCGCGGTACGACGCAGATTACCATCATTTGAAATGAATAACTGCCACCATGTGGCCATCATCAACCTTTCCCAAATAATGCTTCACCCGGTGACCATTGACTCGGAATACCTCATCATTTTTGTTCTTCAAGTTCAATGCACCAAAAGGTGTCACACGCACAATTTCAAAGGGACCACTCCATTTAGATTTCAGCTTTCCGAGAAACATCCTCAACTGTGAGTTGAATAAAAAAAACAAGATCGCCCACCTTGAACTCCCTGTTCCTAATGTATTTGTCATGGCGGTATTTCATCTTCTCTTTGTACAAGGATGAACTTTCATAGGCATGGTACCGTAACTCATCCAATTCATTCAAATGTGCAACTTGCAAGTTAGCAGCTGCATCCCAATCAAGATTCAATTTCTTTAAAGCTCACATGGCTTTGTGCTCAAGTTCCACCGAAAGATGACAAGCTTTTCCAAACACCAACCAGTATGGAGACATCCCGATAGGAGTTTTAAAAGTAGTCCGATAAGCCCATAGTGCATTATCTAGCTTCTTTGACCAATCCGTCCGATTAACATTCACTATTTAGGACAAGATACTCTTTATCTCACTTGACTGCTAGCTTGTGGATGATAAGGAGTCGTAACTTTATGAGTGACACCATATTTGCTAAGCAAAGTGTCAAAAGCCTTATTGCAAAAATGTGACTCCCATCGCTTATGATTGCCCGCAGAGTACCAAATCTTCTGAAAATATTCTTCTTCAAGAACGCCACCACACTTCTCGCTTCATTGTTGGGTAGAGAAATGGCCTCCACCCATTTAGACACATAATCAACTGCGACCAAGATGTAGGTGTTTCCACAAGAACTCACAAAAGGACCTATGAAGTCAATACCCCACACATCAAAGATATCAATCTCCAAAATAGTAGTGAGAGGCATTTCATTCTTCTTCGAGATTCCACCAGCCCGTTGGCATTCATCACATCTTTTCACCATATCACTTGCATATTTGTAAAGAATGGGCTAATAGAAATCGCAACTTAGCACTTTAACCGCCGTTCTTGCTCTGCCATGGTGACCACCATAAGGCGAAGAACGGCAAGCCTCAAGAATAATATTTTGCTCTTCATCCAGTACACATCTTCTAATTACCTATCCGTGCAGATACGGAAAAGGTATGGCTCGTCCCAATAATAATCTTGACAATCCTGTTTGAGCTTCTTCCTTTGATTTGAAGAAAACTCATTCGGGATGACTCCACACACAAGGAGGTTTGCTAGATCCACGAACCCTGACACCTCCTTCATTGAAATATCCAAGAGTTACTCATCGGAGAAGGAGTCATTGATTTCAAGGCCATCATGCGGCCTCCCCTCCTCCTCCAAACGAGACAAGTGGTCCGCCACTTGATTTTCACTCGCTTTTCGATCTTGGATGTCAATATCAAACTCTTGCAACAATAGCGCCCATATCATTAACTGAGCTTTTGAATCTTTCTTGCTCATAAGATAGCGAAGCGCCGCATGATCCGCATGAACAATAACCTTTGCACCTATCAAGTATGGGCGGAACTTCTCAATTGCAAACATAATGGCAAGGAGCTCTTTCCCTGTAACTGTGTAATTGACTTGGGAATCATTCATGGTATTAGTAGCATAGTAGATCGGATGAAAAATCTTGTTAATGCGTTGCCCCAAAACTGCTCCAACCACTACATCACTAGCATTGTATATGAGCTCAAAAGGAATACTTTAATTAGGAGCGGTGATAATGGGAGTAGTTGTCAACCTAAAATTTAGTAATTCAAAGGCTCTCATGCAATCATCATTGAAGTGAAACTTAGAATCTGTCTCTAAAAACTTGCACAACGGGTTTACCACTTTAGAAAAATCCTTTATGAAGCACCGCTAGAACCCTTCGTGACTAAGAAACTTCGCGCGCCTTTCCTGAGGTTGGAGGTGAAAGTTTAGAAATCACCTTTATCTTTGCCTTATCGACCTCTATGCCATTCTTTAAAATTTTGTAGCCAAGGACAATGCCTTCCTCGACCATGAAATGGCATTTCTCCCAATTTAGCACCAAGTTCGTTTCTTCACACGTTGCCAATACTCTATCCAAATTTGCCAAGTAATCATCAAAGGAATCCCCCACTACTGAGAAGTCATCCATGAAGACTTCAAGGTAGTCCTATACTATATCCGTAAAGATCTCCATCATACACCTTTAAAAAGTCGCCAGTGCATTGCATAAGCCAAATGGCATCTGCTTGAAAGCAAAAGTGCCATAGGGACATGTGAAAGTTGTTTTATCTTGATCTTCTGGAGCAATAAGGATTTGGTTGTAGCCCGAATATCCATCTAGAAAGCAATAGAATGCACGGCCGGCCAACCATTCAAGCATTTGGTCAAGGAAGGGAAGTGAAAAATGGTCTTTCCTTGTGACTTTGTTTAGCTTGCGATAGTCCATACACACTCTCCACCCGATCACCGTTCTTGTGGGAATCAACTCGTTCTTTTCATGCCTCCCTTCTTTAGGACACATTGCACTGGAGAAGTCCACGAACTATCAAAAATGGGGTAGACAACCCCGACATCCAACCATTTGATAATCTCCTTTTTGACCACATCTTGCATAGCTTCGTTGAGTCTCCTTTGATGTTCCATAGATGGTTTGACATCTTCCTCCAAGTTAATCTTGTGCACACAAAATGCAGGGCTTATTCCTCGAATATCTGCCAAAGTCCACTCAATAGCCTTCTTCCTCTTGTGGGGCACCGCCAATGTGGAGTCAACCTGCACGTTAGTTAAACAAGAGGAAAGAATAACTGGTAAAGTTGAACAAAGGCCAAGAAATTCATACCTAAGATGTGGAGGCAATGGCTTCAACTCCAAGGTAGGAGGCTCTTCAATTGAAGGCTTTGTAGGAGGAGTTTTCCTATTCTCAAGATCCAAGGAAAGTTTATGGGGTGCATAGTTGTACGACCCTATTCCTTGCAAAGAATTCACACATTCCATGAAGCCATCCATCTCGTCATCGTCATGTTGAGCAAGATGGCCTCCAACATATCACCCAAATTAATAGTGGCACTTGTATCATCAATAATCACATTGGTCACCAAGTCCATGAAAGAACACACTTCATTGCTATTTGGTTGCCGCATAGATTTGTACACGTGGTGGAACACCACCTTTTCATCGCCTACCCGAAAAGTGAGTTCTCCGGCTTCCACATCAACAAGAGCCTTCCCCGTAGCAAGGAAAAGTCTTCCAAGAATAATCGGTACCTCATAGTCCACTTCACAATCAAGAAAAACAAAATCCGTTGAAAAAATGAACTTATCAAACCGAACCAATACATCTTCAATCACTCCCAACGGTCTCTTCATTGTATGATCGGCTATTTGTAATCTCATAGATGTGGGTCTTGGTTTCCCAACTCCCAAGGTCTTGAAAACCGAATAGGGCATCAAATTGATACTTCGCCCAAGGTCACAAAGAGCTTTAGCAAACTCAGCACTTCCAATGGTACAGGGGATTGTGAAAGCACCGGGATCTTCCAATTTAGGAGCCATCGAATGCACAATCGCACTCACTTGATGAGTGACTTTGAAAGTTTCAAAATTCATCAACCGCTTCTTTGTCACCAAGTCCTTCATAAACTTTGCATAACCGGGCATTTGCTCCAAGGCTTCAACTAATGGCACATTTATCAAGAGACTCTTCATCATGTCAATGAACTTTTTGAATTGATTCTCGCCATTTTGCTTGGCGAGCCTTTGAGGATATGGAGGAGGTGGCTTAGGCAATGGTGCCTTAGCCTTTTGCATTACCGGTTCCGGTATGTCAATAACATGATCCCTAGATGGGTTCACTTCCTCTTGAGTCTCTTCTACAGTGTCATCAATATCAATCCGCACTTCATCATTTGCTTGCACCACATTGTGCAAGATCTCTTCTTCTTCTTCTTCTTCTTCTACCACTTGCTCATCATCCATAAGTTGCCTTTGACTTGAGGTGGGTGCATTCTCACCTCTTCCACTTCTTGTAGTAATGGCCATGGAATACCCCGTATTGTTCCTACCCTTTGGATTCACCACCGTGTCACTTGGTAGTGCCCCCTTAGGACGAATATTTAAAGCTTGAGAGATTTTCCCCATTTGCACTTCTAAATTACGGATCAATGTATTGGGTGAAGCAAGTTGGGCATCAAAATCGGCATTCTTCTCTATCATTTTCTTGAACATGTTCTCAATACGGTCCATTTCATTTTTGGAAGAACTAGGACCATGGGAAGGATAAGGAGGTGGGTTGCTTGGTTGTTGATATATCGGGGGCCTTTGAAAACCCGACCCCTGATTTCCTTAATTGTTACTCCACCAGCCTTGATTGTTGCCTCCCCAATTGCCTTGGTTATTGTTGTTATGCCAATTCCCTTGATTATTTTTTCCACTCCAATTGCCTTGATTGTTGTTGTTATTCCAATTGCTTTGATTGTTTCCACCACTTCAATTACCTTGGTTGTGAGAATTCCAATTGCCTTGATTATTTTGAGGTCTCCATTGTTGCTGGCTAGGAGGGTCTTGGAAATTGTTTCTTTTCCCTTGAAAGTTGTTCATATATTGGACCTCTTCTTATTAGTCATTGTAAGAGTCATCTTGATCAAATCCACTATCATCTTGCATAAAATTGTCCATTTTTTGTTGCACTTGTGGACTTCTTGTTCTTCGCTTGTTCACCATCATACTTACTCCCTCCATTGCATTGACTTGCCTCGAATTTTGCACTTGTTGAAGTTGAGCCTTTGCCAATTGGTTCATGGTGGTAGTCAACTCGGCTACGGCTTGTCAATGGTCATGCAACTCTTTGTGTAGAAGAATCATATTGGGATCACCTTGTGGAATATTAGCCCGAGATTGCCACGCTGATGAAGTATCCGCCATCTCATACAAGATATCATCACATGCCTCCGCATAAGGCATCATCATGAAGTTCCCACCGGCAAGTTGATTCACTACACATTGGTTGCTTGTATTGATCTCCCGATAGAAAGTTTGTATCATGTCCTCCGTTATATCGTTGTTAGGGCACTCTTTCACCATTGTTCTATACCTTTCCCATATCTCGTGTAATGGTTCATTTGGCTCTTGCTTGAATGCTAGAATTTCATCTCGAAGAATAGCCATATGCTCGAGAGAGAAGTACTTAGAAATAAATTTCTCCGTGAATTCATTCCAAGTATGAATGGAATGATTTGGCAAATATTCCAACCAATCTAAAGATTTTCCCCATAGATAGAAGGGAAAAAGCCTTAGCCTCAAGGCATCCTCGGAGACATTAGTTTGTTTTTTCCCCCAACAAGTATCTACCAACCCCTTCAAGTGTTTGTATGCATTTTGACCCGGTGCACTGGTGAAGAACCCTCGTTGCTCGAGCAAAGTGAGAATCATGTTGGTTATTTGAAAGTTGCCTGCCCTAATACGGGGAGGGACTATTGTACTTGCATACCCTTCATTCGGCAACATCCGGTGTGGAGCCGCTCGTGGTGGAGGTGGGGGTAGAGCGGGCACATTGTCATGAGACACTCGACCTCGTCTATTGGCTTGAGGTTCAAGAGGGACCTCATCCATTTGATCATCCTCAACTTCCACATCCTCCAAAGCTATGTTTCCAAGCTTATTGTTTCCCATGATTGCACCTACAATAACTCAACACGTTAATAACAAGGAAGGAAAAGAAGATATTCCCAAAACATACCTAAATATATAGCTAACACCGTTTTTAGCTCCTCGGAAATGGCACCAACAATTGTTCTCGTCGAATTTCACACCTCAATTCAAGGTTAAGAAATGGTCGATTGCAATAATAGTACCCAACAAGAGTCGGGGTCGATTTCCACAGGGAGCTATATATTAGAGTTAGGAGTATATATTGTAGTATGTGAGTTCGACTATCTCAATTTACACTTCAACAAATTTGGGTTGTTTCTGTGTCTAATTTAAACCTAAGATTGAAAAATTGAGAAATAAAACTAAGAGAACTGTTTTTGTTGTTTTTCAGGTTTTGTAAAAAGCCTAGGGTTATGACCATCACCTACGTGTTTGCCTTGGGATATAAACCTTAATGCTTGTTTTACTGATCGGGGTGTATTATAGTTATCAACACTTAATTACCCACTCAATACCTCTCGGTCAGAGAGTGATTTTGCCCAATTTGGCTTTCTCAAGTCCAAATGAGTATTGCGACAAAAACGGTTGATAAAAGCTCAAGTCGTGTTATTACTATCTCTAGGTTGAACCCTTTAATTAGGATTATTAATCTCTCGATTGACCCAATTTCTTGTTAGCCAAGTTTTCCTAGACTAAGTCTCTCTTTCTCAAGTAGAGACCAAGTCAAATAGGCGTAAACTAATGTTTGCAAATATGAATTCCACAAATTAAAGCATGAACAAGACTAAATAATAAACACCCAACCATAAACAAGCATTAAATTAAACACCCATAAGGTTTACACACTAGGGTTGGGTCACAATCCTAGTGTGAAATCTAGCTACTCATGCTTGAAATTGAAGAAAAAGAAGAAGAAATGATAATTGAACTCATATTGCAAAATTAAAATGATAAAATCTATGTTAAAATATCCCAAAATATGAAAAACTACTACAAAAGTAAAGAGAAACGGCTATTGTAGCAGTTGATGTCAAAAGTTGACTTAAAATTGTAAAACTCATCTATTTATACAGGGCTGGAGATTTCACACAAAAATGCCCTTCGGGAGATTCTACGGCCGCACAATTCCATGTGCGGTCCGCAGATTTCTTCAACTTGTCAGGAACTGGAGGTCTGTGGCCGCATAATCTGATCTGCGGTCACAAGGCATCCTTTCTGCAGTCCACACTTTTACATCTGCGGCTGTAAGTGGGTCTTCTGTGGTCCGCACTTTTACACCTGCGGCCGCAAGGTGCTTCTTCTATGGCCGCACAATTCCTGTGCGGTCCGCACTTATAAGGGACTTGCAATGCACATTCTCTGAACTTTGTTCCTAGCCATCATTTGCAGCCGCACAATTCATGTGTGGACCATACTTTGCACAAAGGTCTGCTGGCCTTTCCTTCATCATCTGCAGCCGCAGATGATATTCTATGGTCCACACTTGTGAGCTTCTGTGCCTTTTATGGCCTTGGGTTAAGATTACTCCTTTGTTGAGTTGGATTTTATCTCGGGAGTCCATCTTCCAATATTCATGCAATTTAGCGCATTTCATCAGTTTTCGGGAACACAATCAAACGCTTTTGGACTAAAATAAAAGCTAAAAGGAGCTAATAAGTAGTCAAAATCCCCATTTATCAGGGACAGGACTCAACCCTGAGCTCAGGTCAGGATTTATTGATTTCCTTAAAATTAATGTTAATTGTTTCGCATGGTCGCACGTGGATATGACAGGTATCGTGCACAAGCTAAGCCTAGATCCAAGCGTCCCACCGGTAAGGGAAAAAAGCGCCCGATAGCCGAGGTCAGAAACAGGTTTGTCAAAGAAGAGGTAACTCAATTACTTGACATTTGTTCAATCCGGAAGGTAAAGTATCTCGACTGGCTAGCTAATGTAGTTGTAATTCCGAAGAAGAATAATAAATTTCGAATGTGCGTAGATTATAAAGATTTGAATAAGGCGTGCCCGAAAGACTTATTTCCATTGCCAAACATTGATCAAATGATTGATGCAGTGGCCGGACACGAGTTGATGAGTTTCTTTGATGCTTATTCCGAGTATAATCAAATTAAGATGAACCCGGAGGATCAGAAAAAACTTTGTTTATAACGAACTTTGGCACATATTGCTACAATGTGATGCCCTTCGGGCTTAATAACACCGGAGCCACTTACCTGAGGCTCGTGAACAAGATCTTAGAAAAACAAATAGGTAAAATAATGGAAGTATACATAGATAATATGATGGTCAAGTCTTTGAATGTAGGTGACCATTTAAAACACCTCCGGGAAAACTTCGATATCCTAAGGAAGCACAACATGAAGCTCAACTTCGAGAAATGCGCGTTCGGAGTTAGCTCCGGAAAATTCTTGGGTTTCCTGGTGCCACAAAGATGGATCGAGGTATATCCCGATAAGATCAAAGCCATCAAAGACATCGCAGACCAGCTGACTAGTGTGAAAGAAGTACAAAGGCTAACCGAAAGATTGGCCGCTCTAAGCAGGTTCATTTCTCGGTCTTCCGAAAAATGTCATCACTTATTCTTACTTATGAAGAAGAAGAACAACTTAGAATGAACTCCAGAATGCCAACATGCCTTAAACGACCAGAAACAATATCTATCAAGCCCTCCACTATTATCAAAACCTGAGGAAGGTGAACATTTATCCACGACCATTGTCATCATCTATGCTGGTACGCAAAGAATGATGATCACGCTTACTGAAGTTTATTACTCCCCCACTGTAGATTTTGGGGGAAGGTTCATCACATGTGCCAGGGTGAGGGGCTCCTTCGTTTCCAGGTACAGCCGCGACAGACAGGCTATCGTTCGCCACACCGAAGAGCCCACCTTAGCCAAACAGACCTGGTACCGGTGGCACAATTCCAAAATCATGGGGTCAAGTCCCCTTCTAAAAAAAAGGCACCTAAAGTGAAGGGGTACGTGTAAACGTACGTGAAAACTTTCTTAGTGAAGGTTACCCGCTCCACCATATCGGGAGCAATGATGTTTAGGGCATGGTAGTCACAGTCCTCCTTCACAGCAGGAATACTGGAAGGGCAAATAGAAGAAAGATATTTACCAACAGCTCAAGTTCGAGGGTTTGAAGTGGGGAACTTCTCTTCGAAGTACTTGGCAGTGTTCACATGTTTGGGAATGATGGTGCTCACCGTGGGAGGATCAACATCAACACCGACCTCTTTATCTTTGCTCCTTTTTGAGCCCCCACTGAAGAGAAGATCAGAGTTCTTGGAAAAATTAGTATAAGAAGCAATAATGAGAAGGAGATAATAGAGTTTTTTGAAGAAGAACAAAGACAGATGAAAGCAGAAGGGAGTTAAATGCAAAGAAGTTGAGAGAGCTTATGAAACTGTTAGAAGAATGAGGCGTATAAGTAAAGGCATAGACGGCTAAACTCGTGGCCATGATTACTTCTAAATCGTGGAGTAACACGTGTTCGAGTAATTAAATGCGAGGAGACATGCGTCTTATCAAGTATCAAAAACTTTTCTGAAGGGTTCAAAAAATTTTCCGCCAAGAAAGGAATATTTACAAACTTCCCGTGACATAAAGATGTGCCACCGGAAAGCAGGAGGACTATTTATATAGGATAAAATCGATTTATATTGAATGCTCGAATGATTAAATAACACGTGGAACCGGACGGAAGATGAAGTAGTGGAAACCAAGACCGAGGACAGCAGCTTCAGTTGGTATTAGGAAGATGCCGAAGGGAACGCAGTCAACAGAGGCAAACAGATATTTTTTCTTCTGACATTTAATGAAGAATATTCCTCCATATCGAATATGCAACCGTTGCATAGAATTTTGGCATTCATGGCCTGCCATTACATATTCATCAATGACCCTCTTTATTGTCATTTAAGAGGGGTTAGATCCTAGGATCTTGTTCCCTAGGTATAGCTATAAATAGTGGCTTGAACAACCATTGTAACACACGGAAATCTCTGACAAACCTATGCTACACATTATTCTCAAGCTAGATAATACTTTATTTTCTATCTAACATTGTTCTTATTCCTGCCTTCGAAAGCGTTGCTCCTGGAACCAGGCTATGCTATTTATCTCGATTTCAACGCTAAGTCTTATATTTTTATTTAATTTATTAATCATTTTTGGACCAAATCAGTTCGCATGTCTATAAACTACGCAATAAATTCAAGTGTATTATTTTACGGTAAACAACCCTTCATACTAGAAGATGAGCAGTTTAGTAATGTGAAGTATTAGCATAAGATTGCTATGTAGATCAGTTTTGGTTATTTTTGATTGATTCTGTCTAGAGCCAATGAGGACGGGTTTGTAAATGCTTACTTTAAAATTTTTGTTTTAACCATCAAAATAAAAGCTCATATGCATGCGTTTTATAAAATGCACTTTTAAAAGCTCATTTATAACATTTTTATAGATTTCTTAATTTTTTTTAAATAAAAAATTATACATAAGTAAAATAGTGGAGGTAAGGAATCGAACTCTCATCGTCAAAATTCATAGAGTCAACCAACTAAACTCTTAATATTTCCCAGATTCCCTAACTTTGTAGCTAGGTTTCAATACGACATAAAAAATATTTATAGGTGAAACTAAAAATTGTGTCTCAAAAAAATATTTAATAATTATGTTTTATGTAGGTATATATATTTACGTAATCTATTGTCTGGCAAGTTTGTCGCCAACAAATTAAAGAGCCTATGATTACAGTCTTTGATAGATAAAGATTTTGACAACGGATCAAGAATATGCATGTACAGATAAGACAGAAATGCATTAAATGGGTAAAAGGACTGCTACTACTTCTCATTTAAATGACAAATTTATCATGCCGCTCTTGTATATATATATATTAGATAGGTACAAGAACTTCCCATTGTTATATTAGCAGTCCAGAAAATACGACGTTGTAAAATGTAATTTCAAAAGCAATTTACAGTCATTTCAATTGCATCAACTTCATCAATTGCAAGATTAGCCATCATCAGGTCCGCAAGTGCATTTCCAATTGTTATTGGTACATACGCTTTGGCCAGGGATAATTATAGCCTCAGCCACCACGTTAGTACCTTCACTGATCGTTTTCCCTTTAGCATAAATAATGTCACATGCAATGTTATGAACACAAAAGCCAAAGGAACTAACTCCAGGAAGACGCTCCATTAGGTTGCATTTGTACATTCCAGTTGGTGGTGGAACCCAACGTAACGAACAATAGTTATCTTAAGTCTGGGTACATAAGACTCCAACAAGCTTACAAGTTCTGGCCAAGAATTTGGCAATTGATGGATACCGTACGTACCTTGACAAACAAACATATGTTGTTGTACACCTCATGAGATAGGCGCTGAAATGTGACATTCCCTCCGTGTCGCTACGTATTTCTCATCTTCCAAAGTCCCCACAAGATTATAGATGGTACAACATGAAGCAAAACTCGTAACCAAGGAGATGGATCAACTGTATCCATTCATGTTGATACTTGCACCCAAAGCAAACAATGTCCATCGTCTTTTGGCAATAGGACTCGTTAGAAATAAATGCTCTCTTGTCTCTTCTTGTGGGTTGTCACGGCAACAAAAACAACGAGATGGAAATTTGTATCCCATCCGGCCACTTCAATTCCTCGTCTAGAGACAACTTAAATTTCAAAGCTCGCGCCCACATGATAAAAGTTGCCACCATGCCTTGTCTCTCCCTCTAGCAGCATCACCATTAATAACATTGTCCAGCACATGAGCGGCAGCAATCTTCTTATTGCTTCATCCCATTGGCCATCAGTGATAACATATTTGACGCTATTGTAGTACAAATCACATTGACACCGCCTCGGCACTACAAAGTACTATGGACCAAGAGATGTCCTATTGTCATACCATAAATGCGATGAACGTGCACGGGGCTGCCAATATATTTCGTCGTCGACTAGAGCACGAGCTTGTAACATTTTCCGCCAAACATACGACCCCTCTTTGTAAAGGAACAATAGCACAATAAAATTTCTTGCACACAATGAATCTCTCGTTCTAAAGTTCCACCACAATTTACAAAATAGAGCAGTAAAAATATCAAATAAAGACCGAAAACCCATACCTCCTTCCGCCATGGGCAGACATAAGTCTTCCATGAGGCCCAATGCCTACATGAATCTTCTTGAGAATTCCTCAAAAAGAAGTTGGCAAAGATGCAATGTAATTGATTAATTATACTATCCAATGGATACACTGCCGATAAAAGATGAATAGGCATGGTTTGAAGAACATGCGATATCAATATAGCTCTTCCTCTGAATGATAGCATCTTGCCTTGCCAACTCTTCAACCTGCTCGAAACTTTATCCACCAAAATATCATAATAACACTTCTTCCTCTTCCCATAAAAAATAGGACAACCAAGATATATGAATGGAAAGTTCTTCTGGATTTGGGTAATTCTCTCAACCTTGCACACTATCTGAGTAGGGACACGTTCATGCAAATATATTGCACTCTTATCCTTATTCACCTTCTTCCCCGATACCTCTTCATATGCATGAAGTACCCCCATCATTCACTGTAAGGAATCTCCATCGGACGATGTAAAGAGTATTGTGTCATCAGCGTATGCCAAGTGATTAATATCCAGACACCATTTAGGCATTCTATATCCACTATATATATTAGTTTCTTGTAGTGCATTAAGAGCCCTTGACAATACCTCCGCCGAGAGAATAAACAAAGTAGGCGACAAAGAATCACCTTGTTTTAAACCTCTAGTAGATCGGAAGAAATCATGAGTTTGGCCATTGAATAGGATAGAGTATCAATTAGAGGATACCAACTAAAAAATCATATCAACCACCTCATGATTGAACCCCATCTTTCTCAAAACCTGTGTAAGATAAAGCCACGACATCCGATGATACGTGTATTGGGTCGGATGCAATCAAACAAAATCGGGTCGGATATAATTAAATGAAATCGGGCCTGTCACAATCAAGGGAAGACAGGACGGATATAGTATGAGGCCCAACTACCTCGGTCCGGGATCGAGAAGTCGGGCACGCAGGTTGGAGCAGCCGAGACAAGACGACCGATATGGTCGGCCGGGGAACGCTTAGAGATTGAGGGTCGGCCTCGAACCGTGTATCTCGCCATTCACCGGGTATCTCGCCAGGAGTAATTATCTCAACCATTATAGCTGTTATGCCACGATTTAAGGAGATTCGATCCCGTATTTAAGGGGATTTATCTTGTAATTAGTTACCTACCTTATTTGGAATTCTTATTTTTTGCTTATAAGAGGCGTTCTCATTCACCATTGTAAGGCAGAACATTCTTTGAAAACAAAGTTAATATATTTTGGCTATTTCTTATCGCATCCACTGTTCTCCAACGCTACATTCACTGTTCATCAGAATATTTTCCTATTTCTCATAGTTCATCGCCAATTCACGGTTTGACTGTCCTTTTCTTATCATAATATTTTAATTGCTTTTGCCATATTTTCACTTAGTATCAAATTGGTTCACAGATCCTTAGCGCCACGAATAAATTCAATTGTTATCCGGTTTTAAGGGTAAACAGTTTGGCGCCCACCGTGGGGCCGAGGATATTAGTGAATTTCTGATACGTCTTTTCTTAAAAACACAATTTTACACTTGTTCTTTGCAAAGCTCTCTGTTTTTCAGGACACAGATTAATCATGGCACAATTACCTCCTCTCAATAACGAAATCAACAACCAAGCGGAAAACAACAATGCACCCGCACATGAAGCCCCAATCGATGTTAATTCTCAAGTGGCGATCGAAGCCGACCATGCATCAGGCTCGACACATAGCGTTTGGGGGGAGAACCGCTCGGGAATTCAACAAAGTGGAGAAGGCGAAATCAGCCTCAAGGTAATATTCGACATGCTGCAAGCTTAACAAATAGCCATAGCCCAACTGCAAAGTCACGCCCGGAGCCCAGATAGAGCTGAAAATGCCACCCCTCAGGCAGTAACCGGACAAAATAAACCGGACATAGCAACACCGGATGAGAGCGATGCGGGGGTCAACCCCGGGATTATCAGAATGCTAGAGGAGCTAACCAAGCGGGTCGAAACAGGTGAAAAAAGAATCGAAGCCAACGACAAAAAAGTCGAAACATATAACTCGAGGGTGGACCAGATACGGGAGCACCTCCGGTATTAAAGGGTTTAGATGCCAAAAATTTCATACAAAGGCCATTCCCTTCCAGCGCCGCTCCAAAGCCAATTCCCAAAAAATTCCGCATGCCCGATATTCCGAAATACAACGGAACTTCGGATCCTAATGAGCATGTAACAGCCTATACGTGTGCCATAAAGGGAAACGATCTCGAAGATGACGAGATCGAGTCTGTTCTCCTAAAGATCTTTGGGGAAACTCTATCCAAAGGAGCGATGACGTGGTATCACAACTTGCCACCGAACTCCATCGACTCCTTCGCTATGTTAGCCGATACATTTGTAAAGGGCCATGCAGGGGCCATCAAGGTCGAGACAAGGAAGTCTGACTTATTCAAAGTCAGACAACACGACAATGAAACGCTGAGGGAGTTCGTGTCTCGGTTCCAGATGGAGCGAATGGATCTACCTCCGGTTACTGATGACTGGGCGGTACAAGCTTTCACCCAAGGACTAAACACCGGCAGCTCTGCTGTATCGAGATAACTCAAGCAGAGCTTGATCGAGTACCCGGCCATCACCTGGGCGGATATCCACAACCAGTACCAGTCTAAAATCAGGATAGAAGATGATCAAGTCGGAGTTGCTTTAGGATCTTCTTACACAATCAAAGCTTTCGATCGTGCTCGAAGGGATAGTTCTCGTGAACCGAGGTCGAACAGGGATAGGCATCGACCGTACCCGGAAGACTGCGTATTATACCAAGGGGACCCAAGGTTCCAAGACAAGAAAATAAATACGAAGTAAATCAGAGAAATAGAAGGCCGTTGCCGAAAAGCAACTTCAAGAAAATCGGTGATCGGCAAGAAGCACCCCGGTTGTCCGAGTATAACTTCAATGTCGACTCAGCGACTCTGGTTTCAGCGATCAGCCGCATCAAAGATACCAGGTGGCCTAGACCCTTGCAAACAAATCCTTCTAAAAGGGATCCGAACCTTGTGTGTAAATATCATGGCACTCACGGCCATAGAACTGAAGATTGCAGACAACTGAGAGAAGAGGTGGCCCGGCTACTCGACAATGGGCACTTTCGGGAGTTTCTTAGTGACCGGGCAAAGAACCATTATGAAAACAGGAATAAACCATCAGACCAGAAGGAGCCGAAACACACCATCAACATGATAATGGGAGGAATGGATGTACCCCAAGTACCGATACTAAAACGTACAAAAATTTCGATCACTCGAGAGAAACGAACTCGGGATTATGCGCCCGAGGGTACTCTATGCTTTAGTGATAGAGAAATTGATGGCCTCGCGCAACCTCATAACGACGCATTGGTAATATCGATGCTGGTGCACGACACCCGAATAAAACGCGTTCTGGTCGACCCTGGAAGTTCAGCCAATATAGTCCGATCCTGGGTCGTCGAACAGGTAGGACTGACCGATCAGATCATCTCGGAGGTCCGAATACTCAACGGGTTTAATATGGCCTCAGAAACAACGAAGGGAGAGATAACTTTGATGGTAAACGTTGCCGGAACAACCAGAGCGATAAAGTTTTGTGTAATCGAAGGCGACATGAGGTACAACGCCCTGCTTGGTAGACCATGGATACACGGCATCAGGGCAATACCATCTACCTTGCACCAGATGTTGAAATTCCCATCGAACGAAGGAGTTATCACCGTCTATGGGGAGCAACATGCAGTAAGGGAAATGTTCGCGATAGATGAAATGACGTCAAAGTCTGTTAACCCCAAAGGAGAGACCAAATAGCAACCACAAAGGCCGCCTTCGACAGAGGAAGGCGGACAGGATCAGTTCGATGATGATAGCTTTGGGGTGCCCCGATCCTTTGTAATCCCCGACGAGGCCGATGCAACCAAATCGACGATCAAGGAATTGGAACAGATCCCTATCCGCCAGGATGCGCCCGACCGAAAGGTATACCTGGGCTCGGGTTTGAACCCCGAGATCAGGGGTAAATTACTCTCTTTTCTTTCGGCTAACGAAAATTCTTTCGCTTGGTCCCATTTGGATATGACAGGCATACCACCGGAGATTGCGACACATAAGCTGAGTGTCGATCCAAAATTCCGGCCGATCAAGCAGAAGAGGAGGCCTCAATCTGAAACCAACCAGACCTTCATTCAGGAAGGGGTAACTAAACTTCTGAATATAGGGTCCATTCGGGAAGTAAAATATCCCGAATGGTTAGCTAACGTAGTGGTAGTGCCGAAAAAAGGAAACAAACTTAGAATGTGTATAGACTATAAAGATTTAAATAAAGCCTGCCCTAAAGACTCTTTCCCACTACCCAACATCGATCGAATGATCGATGCCACGGCCGGCCACGAGACGCTAAGCTTTCTCGACGCCTATTCTGGGTATAACCAGATTCTAATGGACAAGGATGATCAGGAAAAAACATCCTTCATCACCAAATATGGCACTTATTGCTATAATGTGATGCCATTCGGGCTTAAAAACGCCGGGGCTACTTATCAGCGCCTGGTAAATAAAATGTTCGAGAGTCGACTAGGAAAAACCATGGAGGTTTATATTGATGACATGTTGGTTAAGTCCCTGCGAGCAGAGGACCATCTTAGTCATTTACAGGAAACCTTCAGCATTTTGAAGAAATACAACATGAAGCTGAACCCGGAGAAATGCGCGTTCGGAGTGGGGTCCGGGAAATTTCTCGGATTCATGGTCTCTAACAGAGGGATAGAGATCAACCCGGACA
>MCJB01012441.1:66289-81784 GCA_002018475.1 Nicotiana obtusifolia
AGAAAGGAAAATATATAAAGGAACACTTACGTTTCAGATTCCATTTCTCAGGGAATGGCGTGCAGTCGGCAGGAATCAGGTCGGAGGTCCTAACTCGGACGAACCTGCTCATCCACCCCCGATCCCTATCCTCGTCGATGCTTGAAAAGGGAGCCTTGCTGGCTCGTCGAGCCAGTTTAATCAAACCCCCTCGAAACATTCGGGGGCTGTACAACCGAAGTACATGGTCGAGGGTAAAAGGATGATCACCCTCGACCTTGTCTACAAAAAATCAGAAAAGATAAACAATTCGCCACATAGAGGGGTGAATTTGACCTAAGGTAACCTCGTACCTCCTACAGAACTCCACAATTATCGGATCTACGGATCCTAATATGAATGGATAGGTGTACACACTAAGATACCCCTCTACATGCGTGGTGATAGCTTCGTCGGGAGAAGGGATCACCACTTCTTTATCAGCCCAATGGCATTCTGCCTTCACCCTCTCAAGATGTTTATGGGTGATGGAGCTGATATAGTCTGACACGGGTTCGCCTCGACCAGGCACCGATGAGGCCTTTTCAACCTTAAAATCGAAGCCGGTGTGACACCCTACGGGGATGAAAGCCTTCAATGGAGGTTCTGATGAAGGCTATCAGCACGAACCGTCTCAGTTTCATCAATAGGCTGAGCAGGGGAATTTTGCCTTGAAGGAACCGACTTGGAAGTTTTTTCCATTGAGATAGTAGGAGCAAGAACTAAAGGAAATTTCAGAAGGGTTTGAGTACTTTCTAAAGAATGAGATCAAGGAAGAAGTTTGAAAGAAGCAGTTTTGTTAATAGAATAAAAGTAAAGAAGTTAATCCGTGGTAAAAGGGGTTATTTATACTTTACCAAAGGCGGCGAAACCAAGCACGAGGCAACCAGGCATTAAATGCACGCATTAAATGACTGCAATAGAAACGATGTTCTGATGATGGGACCTGTGATGATTGCATACATTGGCAATCGCGTACGTCACAGTTCTGCCGTCACGCCTAGGTTTCTTTTGAATATATTAGTTGACGACTCTGCCTATGTGTCATGATCAATGCGTATATCGGTCACTTTCCCTACGAGGTCGGAGGGCGGAAATTCATATCGTTTCTTGTCCTTACTCTCCAATAAACGCGAGGACTATCTGTATTGGGTCGGATGCAATCAAACGAAATCGGGTCGAATATAATTAAATGAAATCGGGCCTGTCACAATCAAGGGAAGACAGAACGTATATAGTATGAGGCCGAACTACCTTGGTCCGGGATCGAGAAGTCGGGCACGCAGGTTGGAGCAGCCGAGACAAGACGACCGATATGGTCGGCCGGGGAACGCTTAGAGATTGAGGGTCGGCCTCGAACCGTGTATCTCGCCATTCACCGGGTATCTCGCCAGGAGTAATTATCTCAACCATTATAGCCGTTATGCCACGATTTAAGGAGATTCGATCCCGTATTTAAGGGGATTTATCTTGTAATTAGTTACCTACCTTATTTGGAATTCTTATTTTTTGCCTATAAGAGGCATTCTCATTCACCATTGTAAGGCAGAACATTCTTTGAAAACAAAGTTAATATATTTTGGCTATTTCTTATCGCATCCACTGTTCTCCAACGCTACATTCACTGTTCATCAGAATATTTTTCCATTTCTCATAGTTCATCGCCAATTCACGGTTTGACTGTCCTTTTCTTATCATAATATTTTAATTGCTTTTGCCATATTTTCACTTAGTATCAAATTGGTTCACAGATCCTTAGCGCCACGAATAAATTCAATTGTTATCCAGTTTTAAGGGTAAACAATACGCCTTTTGCCATATCAAATTTGATCACCACATTAGCTTCTTGCGGCCTGTTCTTAATATCTCGAACTGAGCGTTATGTTCTTTACAATACTTCTTCCCCTAACAAATCCCGCTTGATTTTGTGATATCAAGTTAGGAAGAATATGAACAATCCAATCATGAAGTACTCTAGAGATAACCTTGTTGACAAAATTGCTAAGACTGATAGGACGAAGAAGATCTGAGAAGGACAGCACAATATCCTTCTTAGGTAACAACCAAATTGGTGTGTGTCACATAGCGTGGCAAAGATCTTCCTGAAAAGAAAACTCTCACCACCAACAGTAAATCATCCTTTATAATTTCTCAAGCAGATAAAAAAAAATCCAGTAAAACCATTGGGGCCACCTGCACTTTCACCATTCAACCCTTACAATATCCTCATCTTCAGTTGGCACCCTTACAATATCCTCATTCTGCTCCTCAGTTACCATTTCTGGCACATACATTAATGTGTCAAAATTAGTTGACTGAAATTCTTGGCTAAATTGTTACTGATAGAACCATAGAGGTTCATTAACCATCTCCTCCTTCTCCGTTAGCCAATCTCCATTTCTATCTTGTATTCAATGAACATGCAACTTTCTTCTCCTGCCATTCACATGGGCGTGGAAGAATTTTGTGTTTCTTTCACCTTCTTTGAACCATTGTATTCCCGCCTTTGCTTCCAAAACTCCTTTTCATAATGCAAGAACTTTTTCAGATCTGCTTCAGCTCTTTTAGGAGCTGTTCTATTCTCCATCATCAGGGCTATTTCTAGTTGATACTCATGTGCCATTATGATGTCCTTCATTGATGCAATCTGCTGGAAAATATTACCATATGTACAGTGTACTCTTACTCCATTGGGATAAAGCTCTCCTCACATTCTTGAGTTTCTTATTAAACATAACAAACGGATCCCCTATTCCATCAGCACTCCAATTTGCCCTCACACAGTCTAGAAAACTATCGTGCTTCACCCAGAAATTCAAAAATTTAAATGGCTTGATGATATGAACCTCATCTTTTTTAAACACGACCAACAGTGGGGAGTGATCAGACCCCACACGAGCCAAATGTGCAACTTCAACTTTTGTATACAATTCCTACAAGCATGATTACCCAGGCAAGCAATCGAGCCTTTTAATATAAAATCCTTTTCTATACGACCATTCCACCACGTAAAGATGCTAGCTACCCGATGTGAAGCCCAAATCAACGACATTGCTATTACTAATTGTGGCAGCGAACTCCTCATACTCTGGAGAAAGTCCACCATACTTCTCCTGATCAGATAAAATGACATTAAAATCACCCCCAATAAACCATGGCTTAGTGTTGTCTGAGGCAAAGTACTGCATAGAATCCCACAAACCAATTATATCCTCAGTGTTACACTTAGCATACACAAGCGTCGGTCGCATCAATTTCTATATCTAGATCGATGTTGATGATACAACTTAAGAGCTAAGTGTTGATCATTATTTTAAATCTCTTCAACCACGTAACTACAATCAACAAACACCCAAATTTGCCCATTTGCATTAACAAAAGCTTGCTCCATACCAAGCCGTCTCCGAAAAGCTTCAATTCTAGTTTGATTTGTGAACGGCTCCATAAGAGCAATAAGTGAAAAATGGCGCTTTTGATTCAATTGCACTACTCTTTCAAAAGCTTCTTGTGTATTAACGGAACGAATATTCCATATTAGGGCCTTATCCATTGATCAATTCCGCTTCAACGACCCCGACGCCGATCTAATAGGTTGAGTTCTAGGAGGTGGCGAGTTGCTTTCCTTGGTATTTTGCCCTGCCTCTTTGTAGTCTTTGGTGGTTCTTGATTCTCCAAAAAGGAGTAAAATTAGATGTTTTCCAAAAATTAAAAAAAGAAGAAGTGAAATTCACCCAATTCACATTGGAGCTACGTTAACGTCCAATGCAATTAAAAATGGCTTGCTAATAGAAAAGATACAATGGATGCAAAGTATATCGGAAGGTGAAATCACCATATTTCATTTAGTAGACGATTAAATTAGGACATTTTCCTTTTTGACGTTACTTCCATGTTTTCCTAGAGGTGTCAAATGACATGTTGGACCACTCTGGGTGGCTTAAAACGGGTTGGTTAACACCCGTTCAAAATTTTGTTGAGTCTAGATGAACGGGATAATTGAGCGGGAAGATGAGTCCTAACTCAACTTGTCCACTTCAAAACCATTTTTTATTTTATCCATTTTTTTAATAATTTCTTTAGTTACCAATTCAAATTAACAAAAGAAAATATTATTTATCATGACTATATCTAACTACCTGAACATTATAGACCTACTTTATCTTTATATGTTTCGATAAATTTTATCGGCTTTGAATATAATTTACAATAACATACACCAAAGACCTGACAAGTGAAATGAATCAAGAAATTACTTATACATGCAACAAGTGCAATAAAAGAAACATTAATAGCGCATCATTGTACATATCATATCATATTATACTAAGAATCTCACAAGTGCGAAGTTTGATTACCAAAATGCCCGACTATAGCTGGATGACCATTTTCTCCTTTGCATAAATACCACATTTTCTATAATATAGTTGTACCAAAAAGTAAAATTACCTTCCAATAAGTAACTAATAAGGTTGTACTACAATGAATCAGGTGAATGGGAAGAGACTGGCGTGGAATTTCTTGTATCAGCCAAGCACTTAATGCAGTATATTCAATGTCTTGGAAGAGCTTTCATCTTCCGATACTTATTACAAATAATGGTTCAGATTCTTTAGAATGTCATTTACTATATTCCACCATTTTCAGCTTTCTCTATTTTGTGGTCCGATGATGCTTCCCGTTGTTTATTCAGCATGCTTTAGGTACTCTTAGCTCTTCCTTTCTAGCTCTTTATATTTTAATGTCGTTATGTGCATATATGTGTGTGTGCTTGTGGTAAATTCGCAGGGGGCCTTTTGGGTTTGGTAAGAATAGAATTTTACAAACTGGGGTTGGGAGGTTGTCATGGTTTATGTAAATTGATATATATATATATATTTGTTTATTTATTTTCAAGACTTAATATAGAATTTTCTTTAAAAAAAATTTAGAAATACTTGGGATCCTCCCATGAATATATATTTAATAGAATTATGAAGTGCATTCATTTTTATTTACTTTAGAAAATAGGTTGTATCACTTTCTTATTAAGTGGTATTGAAATACGTCAATCATCTCTTTGTTCTTCCATATTCATAAGTCAAGATTTTTTATATCTTTTTCGAATTTGGAATGGTATTTCGATAATTTAAAATTAAATAGAACATATCATTATTTAGTTATCAGATTCATTTTTATGTTTATTTATTAACATCGATTAACCTTGAAGTGTAAATCAACAAAAAATTATTATTTAGACGGCTAATAAAATAATTACCGTGTGTTATTAAAAAAATTCTCCCGTAAGAATATCTTAATTTTTTTCAATTTTTACTAAATATATATTCACTTATTTAAACTTTATCTATAACTTTAACAAAGTAAGATTGAAATAATATTCATGTAACAAATAAATCTGAAAAACCTGATAAAACCGAACCAATCCAAACTGATATAGTTGGTTTGGTTTGGTTTTGATAAAATTGGAACCAACCCGGTCCATGTACACCCTATTTAGTATTGATTTTCCTTTTTTAATTTGTCGTATCGAAAACTATATGTTGCATGTAATTCCAAGATTGCCAAAACACTAGAGAACTTGGAGATGGCTTCAAAATCTTGTAAAGCCGACAATAATAGAACATAGTTCCTTATGTGACACCTTAGATAGAAGACTTCTAAGTTTTGGTCTGGAATCCATTGATAGAAGAAGAGTGAAATTAACTACTAGGAAGGAAATGAAAGTGTAAAAGAAACCTCAAGCACAGGTTGCTTCTAGTACAAGCGAATTTAAAACTTAGAACTAGTATATTCAGAATAAGTGTAATTTTGTTACTATGTATACATTCAAATCTGTTTTTCTTTACATATGTGTTCACAGTGGCGGAAAAAAAATATTAGATTGATGCGTTCAAACCATTATATTCCTACCGTTGAATTCATTACTTATGAAATTATGGTTTCAAAACTTAATTATATATTTTAGATTTTAATGATCTTTGCTAAGTTCACTAGAACTTCTTGATGATATCTTGCATTGAACATTGTGTATATAGGCAAATCTTTCTATAATAACTTCCACTGTTTTGATTTTTTTCTTTTATTTATATAGTTATTGGATGTTAAACACCTATAACATTATTTGATATTTAAATATTATTTGGTTGTTATAGATAATGTCACACCTTATTTTTTTCGAGGGATAGGGAGTTTTTTCAATTAAAGTGACATTATTCAAAATGAGATTATTTATTTAAATTAGAGTCGTCACTTGGAATAAATTATTAAGGCGTCCCAAGTCGTCGATTTATTTTAAATCCCTAATCGAGGAAATTAACTCTGTTTAAAGTCTGCGAAACACAGAAGACCAGGTAAGGAATTCTGTTAACTCGAGAGTAGGTATTAGGCATTTTCGGATTTCGTGATTTTAGCGCCGTCGCTTTGATCACACCTGGTTTATTTGTTAATTACGTAATTTTAGAACCTATGTGTATTGTACTTTTTACCACTTTTAATTATGGCGTTATGAATTTATCTTTGAAACGGATAACATGTGCATAAACCCGTTTTTGTTTAGGGTGTCAAAGTCATGTCACGCGTACGTGTACACAACGAATAACACTTTATTATTAAGATTGTTTCACTCAAAGTTGCGAACGCATACCTTGGTTTTAATTTTGGAAAATCATAATTATGTCACGCGAATGTATACATAATCGTGAAGGATTGGTTAAGAGCGTTCCGAAAAGCACACTAACATTTTTGTATTATTCCCTACTACTTTGAGATTTACTGTGAGGTCAAATAAATTATGAAAATTATTCTTATTTTGGAAGAAATACTACATGGGTTTAAGATTTTCAACAAGTCAGAATTATGTCTTTTGGGATCAAATTATTGAAAACCCAAATGTCTTGGCCCACAGGTGACTCTTCTAACTTACTAGCAACATTCGCGGCCCACTCAATTAACTTTAATCAAAGTCCAATTAAAATGAAGTTCTACTCACCTAATTCATCTAATGTTAAAAAAGTTTAGCAATTTGTTCCTCCATCATCATAACTCAATGCAACATACCAATAGATATCAAGGAAAACGAGAAATTCAATTAAGAAGACATGCTAACAAAAAGATAATTACCAAAACAAATTCAGAGTTGTTGACATGAGTCAAACTACAAACACCAAATATAATAGTAATGAAGAAGAGTAAAGATGGACCTTTAGTGAGCAACACTTTCTTTTATATCAGAGAGAAATTGAACAGCAATACAAATCCAAAAGACTGAGCAAACCTCGAACAACAAACGAAGCCAACGATCGGTACCTCTACGGTAGCCCAAACTCAAACTTTGGAGCTGCTAGTTTTGTGCAAAAAGGGGCCGGGATTCTGACTGTTTTTGAAGTAATTTCAGCTGGATTTTGGTGACTTTAGTGACTAGTTTTTATGGAGTTTTCGGCTGTTTTTCAGTAGAGAAAGGTGCTGTGTTTGGTGGTTAAATTGCTGCGTATTTGGGTGGTGTTTTACAGCTTTTTTGCTGTGTTTTTCAACTGATTTCAGCAGGTTTTAGTTCGTTTTGGGGGGGCTGGTTTGGCTGATTTCGTTGGGAAATAGAGCTATTTTTGGGAGGTCGTTTTTGGATTGTTTTAGGGGGTGATTTCAGGCTGTTTTTGGAGTGATTTTGGGGCTGTTTAGTGGCTGACTTTTGGTGCATTTTTCGGCTGAGTTTTGGGGACATTTTAGCTGCGTTTTTTAGCTTGGTTTTAGGGGTAAAAGGGTGCCTTTTTGGACTATTTTATGCTGGGTTTTAAGGTAGTTTAGATGGCTGAAGTTGGAGCTATTTGTGGTGGATAATTATGGGCCTTTCATGACTGGAAAGGCAGGTTTGATGCTCTCTTTTGGTTGGATTTTTGCTGGTGGTTTTAGGAGGAAGATGAGAGTTTTTGCAGCTGCTGCTACAATGAAAGAGAATGAGGCCCCAGGGTTTTCACTGTTGAGTCTTTTTGTCTTTTTCCGTACCTTTCTATATTTAGCTTTTTGTGGTGTCTGAGGATGTTTCCTGGAAGGTGCATGTGGATAAGAATATCAAAAATGTACAGCTGTCCTATTTCTTGGGAACAAAGTTTAGCAAAAAGAATAAAAGTGAATGGAGGGAATATTCTAAAAAATGAAAAATCTAGCTAATGTGTATTGTATGTGAACGTGGACTTCTAGGCTTGAATCTGTTAGAAAAAATTTAGGAATGGTTTTCTTTTTCTTTCATTTTCTTTCCTTTGAAGAGTACTTAAATAAAAATACTAACTAACTATTTTTAGGCTAAGGAGTATATAAAAATAAATGATAACATTGCTAGCTTACTAACATTGAACGAAAATGTGTTTTTTTTCGTGAATTTTCTTTATTTGGCAAGAATAAAAATTACTACTCTAAAAATGACTATTTTTGTATTTTTAATCTTCATAAATAAAGCCTTTAAAAAGGTAAAATAAAAGTTGAAATATCAATATTAAAATTTGCAAGTATTTACATACTACAAAGTGATGAAAAATCTAAATATGATAAAAAAATTAGGTGCTCACAACATGCCCCTCTATGCTTGGAAACATGAAAAGTTTTCAGGCAAAGACAAGGTGAGCCGTATGACTAATTTTTGGCCATATCATTATTCAAAAAGGGAAGAAAAAAAGAAAAGAGAAGAGATCGCAACCAAATCCTGGTTTGGACAACCTACATATCCCGGGTTATAAGAGAATCAGGTCGCCTGTATTTTAAGGAGAGTAACGAAATAGTGAGTTGTAGAGTCGAGTGAGGTTCCGTCGAGGCTCCGGTCCGTGGTCCTGTTATTACATCAAAATAAAAAAAAATAAAAACTAAATAAGTCTATCAGCCATGGGTTACAAGATTCATATCTATAAGTCTTCTTAAACTTAATCTTGAGTCTTGACTAGTTCTTCACGCAGACTCCGATCTGAACCTTGATGCTTGCTAGCTACATGTGCTAGTTCGTTCTTCTACGGCTTTTCTGATAAAAAAGGGAAGTGCGATGCTCATGACTTTAGTCATGTCTTGAGCAGTCCACATCCTATTATCCGCTTCTGCTTTTGGATTTACTTCTTTTCTTTTCTTTTCTTTATTCTGGATTGAGACTTCTTCTTTTGGTCATCTTAAACCTTGTGCTTCGAGGTAAAACCTGCTCAGACACCCAAAACAAAACAAATGAACAAAATTTTTCTGCCCCAGTTTTCACTAAGAAAATTTCGTGAGTTATTTGTAACAAAATTCTATACTACTTCGTTATTGAAAGCAATAAAAGGCCGGAATTGGTGTACCCTGAGAAAACAGAGGCTAGGGAATGGAGACCCTATATCTAAAAATAAAATCAATTAGGGAGCGGAGACCCTAAGTTGGAAACTAAGACTAGGGAGAAGAGACCCTATGTCTAAAATAAAATCAACTAGAGAGTGGAGACCCTATGTTGCAAAATCAACTAGGGAGTTGAGACCTTATGACTAAAAATAAAATCAACTAGGGACTGGAGACCCTGCAAAAGCGACTAGGGAGTGAAGACCGTATGTCTAAATATAAAATTAACTAGGAAGTGGAGATCCTATGTTGGAAAAGCAACTAGGGAGTGGAGACCGTATGTCTAAAATAAAATTAATTAGGGAGTGGAGACCCTATGTTGGAAAAGTGACTAGGGAGTAGAGACACTATGTCTAAAATAAAATCAACTAGGGGTGGAGACCCTATGTTGGAAAAGAGACGAGGGAGTGGAGACCCAATGTCTGAAATAAAATTAACTAGTGGTGGAGACCCTATGTTGGAAAAGAGACGAGGAGTGGAGACTCTATGTCTGAATTAAAATCAACTAGGGAATGGAGACCCTATGTTGGAAAAACGAATAGGGAGTGGAGACCCTATGTCTAAAATAAAATCAACTAGGGAGTGCAGACTCTATGCTGGGAAAGCGTCTAGGGAGTGGAGACCCGATGTCTAAAAATAAAATCAACTAGGGCGTGGAGACCCTATGTCTAAAAATAAAATCAACTAGGAAATGGAGACCCTATGTTGGAAAAGACTAGCGAGTGGAGACCGTATGTCTAAAAATAACATCAACTAGGGAGTGGAGACCCTATGTTGGAAAAACGACTAGGGAGTAGAGATCCTATGTCTAAAATAAAATCAACTAGTGGTGGAGACCCTATGTCTGAAATAAAATCAACTAGGGAATGGAGACCCTATGTTGGAAAAGCGACTAGGGAGTGAAGATCTTATGTCTAAAATAAAATCAACTAGGGAGTGGGGACCCTATGCTGGAAAAGCAACTAGGGAGTGGAGACCCTATGTCTAAAAATAAAATCAACTAGGGCGTGGAGATCCTATGTTGGAAAAGGAGGCTAGGGAGTGGAGACCCTATGTCTAAAATAAAATCAACTAGGGAATATAGACCCTACGTTGGAAAAGGAGACTAGGGAGTGGAGACTCTACGTCTAGAATAACATCAACTAGGAAGTTGAGACCCTCTGTTGGAAAAGGAGACTAGGGATTGGAGACCCAATGTATAAAATAAAATCAACTTGGGAGTAGAGACCCTATGCTGGAAAAAGAGACTAGGGAGTGAAAACCCTATTCTAAAATAAAATCAACTAGGGAGTGGAGACCCTATGTTGGAAAAGGAGACTAGGGAGTGGAGACTCTATGTCTAAAATAAAATCAACTAGGGAGTGGAGATCCTATGTTGGAAAACGCAGCTAGGGAGTGGAGACCCTATGCTACCATGATTATGAACTTTTTATTATTATATATATTAAGAGAATAAGTAAAATGCGGGAAAGAATTTGGAGAAGACTTCCTTTTGGAGTTGTTGCTGTTGCAGAGCTGTACCTAGCCCCCGTGCAGTTTATTTGGTTGCACCTGCTTCTTGCAAGGTTGCTCTTGGATTGCACCTGTTTCCTATTTTTCAAACAAAGAACAATTGTTAGTTTGAAACGGTGGTTGATTTTGCGGCCTTGAGTGTTTCAGTCACTTGATCTTGGCTAGCTTCTTTGGTGATAATTTCACTTGCAACTGGTTGTTTCCTGAATACCGATTGCACTTCTGTCCCTGGAGAACATTTGGCTTTTCCAAACTTTGCCATGATAGTAGGTCACGTGGGACTTAAACTTTTTCAACTTTATTTTGCCTTTGTGGGTATTTGACTTTTCTTCTTCCAATTTTTAACTTCAAAGCATTGGGGAATCCTTGGCTTTTGAAACCTTGGCAAGACGGTTGGTTATGTGGGAATCAACCTTTTCAACTTCATTTAGCTCTTATAGGCACTTTACTTTGATTTTCTCCTTCCAAGAGTTTTTGCTTTTGAAGCATCGGCTGCCATGGCCAGTCGGGGTCGACTTGATGCCTTTGCCGAGGCTGGATGCCTCTTGAATATATCGGCGTGTGCCGGACGAGAGTCCTATAAATCAGTCTTGCCATCCCTTCTTTGCCTTAATTTTGGAACAGATTTAGATCGAAAGGTGTTCAAATAAAACAAACAATGGAATGGACAATGAATTTAGACAAGAGTTATCCCTTTCGGGGAAAGAAAAGAATGAATTATCTGGAGTACATGAGGACTTCAATGAACATCCCATGCCTTTTGGATTGGATGCCTGATTTATGTAAACCGTCCGACTCTTAGAAATTCACCACGACTTTTGCCTCGAAACCGAGAAACCTTGCCTAGGATTATCAATACCAATGGTTGTGAAGATGCTCTTTTTTATTAGTAGTGCCCTTTGAGGGTTTTCACCAGCTAACCTCTCTCGTTTCTCTTCTCACCATTGCCTTATAGTGCTTTTTGCGGGTTTTCACCAATAAGACTCTCTCATTTTTATTTTCTCTGCTTGCCGTCGCCTTATGGTGCCCGTGAGGGTTTTCACCAACAAAACTCTCTCATTTTATTTATCTCATATTGGTTGCATCATTTTCGAGTACCCGTGTCTTTCAATTTTGAACATTCTTGCCAATTGATCGGAAGGACTTGAAGAGGATTTGGATTGAACATTCTTCCTATGGTGGGAGGATACGTCTCAGAATAAGTTGTCCTATTTCAAATTTCCTGAGCCACACTTTCTTGTTGTAGACACGGGCCATTCTTTGTTGGTACAACTACCCGTGGCAAACTGTGGCCAATTGTTTTTCATCAATTAGTGTCAGTTGTTCCAATAGGTTCTTGACCCAATCTTTATCCTCAATCTTGGCTTCAACAATGATCCGAAGAGAGGGAATTTCAACTTCTTCTGATTTCATTCTGACTTGCCTTAGGTCTACTGTTCCAATTCATTGTTTATTTTCTCCCAAGCTTTATCTTTAACACATTCTGCTTCATGATTTATTATTTCGAGGTCTGACATCGTTTTAGGATCTGGCAATGAAGTCCGCAAGCATGTCACGTTATTAAAATCTGCATTAACAGAACTGAAAAGAGAATAAGAAAGGTGACAAGATTAAGAAAATAGACATTCGTTAATGATGAAATATTAATTTTATTTATTTGAAACTTTTTTTTAAGATAGAAAGGTTTACATCAGAAAGCAAAGCAGTGAAGTAAAACATCTGGATTACACCCTGAAATAATTCGGACGTAAAAAAGATAGCAAAATTGGTTACCGAGACTCCCATCTGACAGAGAACTTTTCAGGTTTGGCGTCCGTTTTAAGGTTTCTCTTCTTTCGCGGCAATGGCTACTGTGGCTTTCAATACTGGATCATCAATTGTTCAACTGCCCTTTTGAGGGTCCAAGAGTCCTCTGTATCATTTCCCATTGCTCCAGAGTGGTATTCACATCTAGCATCAGCTTGGTGCGAGGGGGACTCGGGGTTTGGCCGATTTAGGGCCACTGGCTGCAGCAGACCTAGCCCGATTAGCTTTTGAAACATATTTGAATATGATTCACCAGTAGGCGTGAACTGATTCCTTTTGAGGGGCTCTCTTGGGCGAGGATTGTATTGGGGAACATTTGGTTGGAGATTATATGGAGCTTTGTAGGGACGGGCATTTCTGGGAGGTGGAGCTCGATTTTGTGTATAATGCTGTGGCCGCGTGTAAGGTTGCGCGTTCATCACTGCATAGGGAGGCTGCCAGCATCTTGATGGGGGGTAATAGTGTTGTGCGACCTTAGGAAGCATATATGATTGGTTGAATGCCCTGCGGGCCCCCTTCGAGCTCGAAGCCATCATAGCTCCATCTTCTCTCCAGTTTCTGTTTAACGAACCCCCTGAACCATTTTGAACGGCCTGTGATGTGGCCTTGAAGGCAGTTTGACTCAGGATTCGACCCATTTTCAAACCATTTTTGACCATCTCCCTAATTTTAATAGCCTCAGCGAACGGTTTACCTATAGCGGACATCATGTTCTAGAAGTAGTCCGCCTCTTGGGCTTGTAGGAAGATCGTAACCATTTCTGCTTCGTCCATTGGAGGTTTTACCCTGACGGCTTGCTCGTTCCATTTGACAGCATATTCACGGAAACTTTCCGCGGTTTTCTTTTTCAAATTGGACAAAGAGTTCTCTTTTTGGGTTACTTCACTCTTGCTTTCTTGCTTTTTTTCTTTCTTTCTTTTTTTTTTTGTGTAGTTTTTTGCTTTTTGTTTTTCTTTGTTATTTTTGTCACTCCTTTCTTTCTTTTTCTTTCTTCTCTCTTTTAGTTCACTCGGTTTATTTAATGGCTATGATCGAATTCGATGGGGATTGCCTATGCATCATGATGCCGCATGAATCAAATCATTACGTAGTTCAGGAAGATCGGGAATAGACTGACCCGTTTTTCTTTTTCTTCTTTTTATAAAGACTTTTAAATAATTTTTTTTTTGAGTTTTTTTTTTCTTTATATGGAATTTGTTTTGGAAATTTTTGAAAGAAGGAATTCTAAAGAAGGAAGAAAATATTTTTGATTTTGATTTGAATTTTTTTTTTTCGAATGAAAGATTTCGGAAAAGAAGGAAAATATTTTAGGATTTAATTTTTTTTTGAATTTTCTAAGAAAAGAATTCTAAAAAGGGAATTAAGGAAAAAGAAAATATTCTAAAAAGGGAATTTTTTTGAAAATTGGGGCCGGAACTGACGAGGTTTGCCTACGTATCTCACATCCAGTGAGAATTAGATGCGCATAGTTCGGTCAATTTTGACAGAATGATGCTTGAAAATTTTGGCTCATTTTGAAATGACTTTCCTTTTTTTGTTCTTTCAAAATTTCGGCAGAGTTTCGAGATTTTTCAAATGCCGAAATTTTTGGAAATCGGATGAAATTTCTCTCTCCTACCTCTCGCTCCTGCTTTTTCTCAATTTTTAGTACCTATTCTAGAAGCCAGTTAACATGCAAACCAGATCAAACAAAATGCACAAATAGCACGTAGGATGCATCAGATGGTCTTTTGTTTTTGGGTACATCTGTCCTAGACGGACCCAACCCATGTTTTGAGTTTCCAAAGTCAAATATATGTGATGCAAACAAACGTTCCTACTAGGGATCCGGCATAAGGCTATGTTATTCTAGGTTTAAATCCTGGAGAAGTATTTTAGACCTGACTTACCCAAGCGGACAGCTCGAGCGGAGGTAGAGGCAACGTACCGAGAGCAAGAAAGTTTACTCAGCCTAGTTACTGACCCCAACCTCTTTCTAATTGGCATGACCTCTAACAGAAAAGTGGGCCACGCGCACGTGTGCACCAATAGTACAGAATACTCAAAAAAGAGGCGTAAGAAGGCAGTTTATACAGTTTAAATAATATCAAAGCGGTAAGCGAGCAGCAATTAGCACATTAGGACCACAAACACAGTAATATCAACAATCAAGAAAGCCAAGTGTAGATCATATTACTAGCAACATTTGCGGTCTACTCAATTAACTTTAGCCAAAGTCCAATTAAAATGAAGTTCTACTCACCTAATTCATCTAATGTTAAAAAGGTTTAGCAATTTGTTCCCCCATCATCATAACTCAATGCACCATAAACAGATATTAAGGAAAACGAGGAATTCAATTAAGAAGACATGCTAACAAAAAGACAATTACCAAAACAAATTGAGAGTTATCGACATGAGTTAAACTACAAACACCAAATAAAATAGTAATGAGGAAGAGTAAAGATGGAACTTTAGCGAGCAACACTTACATTTAAATCAAAGAGAAATTGAACAACCATACAAATCCAGAAGACCCGGCAGACTTCAAACAACAAATGAAGCCAACGATCCGTACCTCGACGGTAGCCCGAACTCAAACTTTGGAGTTACTAGTTTTGTGCAAAAAGGGGCTGGGATTCGGACTGTTTTTGAAGTGATTTCAGATGGCTTTTGGGACTTTAGTGACTAATTTTCATGGAGTTTCGGGCTGTTTTTCAGCAGAGAAAGGTGCTGTGTTTGGTGGTTAAATTGCTGCGTATTTGGGTGGTGTTTTGCAGTTTTTTTGCTGCGTTTTCCAACTGATTTTAGCATATTTTAGTTCGTATTTTTTTTTGGGGG
>MCJB01012441.1:81811-92268 GCA_002018475.1 Nicotiana obtusifolia
TTTTTTTGGGGGGGGGGGGGCTGGTTTGGCTAATTTCGCTGGGAAACAGAGCTATTTTTGGGGGTCGTTTTTGGACTGTTGTAGGGGGTGATTTCAGGTTGTTTTTGGAGTGATTTTGGGGCTGTTTAGTGGCTGACTTTTGGTGCGTTTTTCGGCTGAGTTTTGGGGATATTTTTTGCTGGGTTTTTGAGCTTGGTTTTGGGGGTAAAAGGGTGCGTTTTTTGAACTTTTTTTTGCTGGGTTTCAAGGTGGTTTAAGTGGATGAAGTTTGGGCTATTTGTGGTGGGTAATTATGGGTCTTTCATGACTGGAAAGCCAGGTTTGATGCTCTCTTTTGGCTGGATTTTTGCTGGTGGTTTTAGGAGGAAGATGAGAGTTTTTGCAGCTGCTGCTTCAGTAAAAGAGAATGAGGCCCTAGGGTTTTCACTGTTGGGTCTTTTTGTCTCTCTCTATCCCTTTCTATATCTGTTTTTTTGTGGGGTCTGGGGATATTTCTTGGAAGGTGCATGTAGATAAGAATATAAAAAATGTACGGATGTCCTATTTCTGGGGAAGAAAGTTTAGCAAAAAGAATAAAAGTGAGAGGAGGGAATATTCTAAAAAATAAAAAATCTAGCTAATATGTATTGTATGTGAATGTGGACTCCTAGGCTTGAATCGGTTAGAAAAAGTTTAGGAATAGATTTCTTTTTCTTTCAGTTTCTTTTCCTTTGAAGAGTACTTAATAAAAATACTAAAATAAAAAATACTAACTAACTATTTTTGGGCTAAGGAGTATACAAAAATAAATGATAACATTGCTAGCTTACTACATTGAACGAAAACGTATTTTTTTCGTGAATTTGCTTTATTTGGTAAGAATAAAAATTACTACTCTAAAAATGACTATTTTTGTATTTTTAATTTTCATAAATAAAACCTTTAAAAAGGTAAAATAAAAGTCAAAATATCAAGGTTAAATTTTGCAAGTATTTACATACTACAAAGTGATGAAAAATCTAAATATGGTCAAAATTAGATGCTCACAGATAACAATTATCAAAAAGTTAATTTTTTATTCTTGAATGTTATAGAAGATTAAAAAATTACTTATTTTAAAATCTCAAAGATATGCATATTTCACTAGTTAAAAAGCAAAGAAAGCTAATACATTATTAAATATCACGATCCAAAATCCCAACCTGTCGTGATGGCGCCTAACACATTTGTTAGGCAAAACTACAATCACATAACAATTAAGCATTTGAATAAAACATAATTTAGTAAGCTCAATAACGGAAAATCTCATAAACATCTGATAAAATAACCAAAATGCTACTACAACCATCCCAAAATCTGGTGTCAACGACTACATGAGCACTACTAAGTATCAACATAAATCAAAACTCTAGTACAACTGTCTGAGTAGTAGAACAATACTAAAGAAAATAAAGGAAGGAGAGTCAAGGTCTGCAGGTGTCATAGCAGCTACCTCAAAGTCTCCGAGCAGGTACTAGCACGAATCTAGCAATCACCGCGTCTAGATGTACCTGGATCTACACACGAAGTGCAGAGTGTAGTATGAGTACAACCGACCCCATGTACTCAATAAGTAACAGAACTAACCTTGGGTTGAAAGCAGTAACGAGTTCAGTTAAATGCAGTCAGAACCAATGTAATGATAACACATGTATAATAATGACAATGACAGTTAATAACTCAAAAAAAATTTCATAAATAATCAGCTCATTCATGGTACAAAAATTTAGACATGCTTTCAAGTTCATAATTAAAGACCAACACTGATAAGAACATGTCAAGTATACCTAGCATGAGGAATGGTACATCTCTATGCCTACGTGTCAATATGCATGTCAAATGTATGAGTTCACGGTTATATTCCCAGGTAATCACACTCTCAGAGTACTGAATTTGTCTATCTCAAATGCCCACTCATCACACATACACAGTCACTCAGCAATGTACGGGTGCCTGGCATAAATGCTCCTCACCAAAGCACGTGTATATATCACTGTGTCTGCGCTCATTGCTGGTATGTCAGACTCCAGAGGTGCGGATCCTGCCCAAACGCTAATATAAAACCTATAAGGCCTGCTGCAGCGTGCAACTCGATCTACATAATAATAATAATAATAATAATAATAATAATAATAATAATAATAATAATAATAATTTATAATAATAATAATAATAATAATAATAATAATAATAATAATAATAATAATAATAATAATAATAATAATAATAATAATAGCAAAGCCTATATGGCCTGCTACGGTGTGCAGTCCGATCCACAATATCACTCATGACAAGGCTCACAGGCCCACCTCAGTCATCAATCTTTCAAGTCTCAAGGGTTCACAAATCTCGTACCACTCAGCCCAAACAATGATAACATGTGATGTAACAATGAATGATAAACAGAGACTAGGATGTGATATGCAAATGATAAACCATGAGTGAGTATATAATTGCACTTAACTCCATTCTGGATTCGTCTATGCAAAAGTCAAACTCCGGTCAACTCTTCCAACTTAAGCCTTTAACCTTGGGATTAAGTGTCCTAATTCACTCCAAAACATCTCCGAAACCAAACCAACTACCCCGACAAGTTACATAACCACAGATGAACATAGAAGAAGCGATAAATCAGGGAAAGGAGCTACAATACATAAAATGACCGAGCGGATTATTACATTAATAAATTTAGAACTAAATGTACAATGATTTTAAACGATAAGACACACATTATAAAGCTACTTAAAAATTATATTCTTTTAAAATTGATAAAAAATTCTGTAATTGTAGTTTGTTTCATAGATTCGAGTCTCTTTTAGTATGTACTCATGTAATATTTTTCATCATAAGTGATGCATTATAATTTTAAAATATTTAGTCAAAATTTTTAGACTTATTATTCGTAATTTTAGAGATTCTATTTCTATAAAAATGACTTCTATAGAGAAAAGTTTACAAAGAGCGTGTCATAAAGATGATTATTATTGTTATAGATAAAAAAAACTGTTATTGAGAAGAAAAATATAACATAAAAAGTCGATTTGAAAGGTAATATATCATCGATATGATAGCTATTATAGAGAGAAGAAAAATAATAGATTTAATTGAATTCACAAAATGAGCTCCAACACTTCTGACATGTTCCAATTAGAGAGAGATGTTACCCGGAAACAACAGGGGAAGTTTAGCAAATACCTATGCAGGTGAAAATATTTACCCGTCTCTGCCCATTACTTTTCTCCCCTACCCGTTTTTTTTTAATATCTAGCCAAATGAAGTCAACATAAGCTACTATAAACCAAGCTAATTCAAGTCAAGCCAAGCCAATTCTAGCCAAATAAAGTCAAGTCAAGTCAAGCCAAGCTAATTCAAGCGAAATCAAACAAAGCTAAGTCAAATCAAGCTAAGACATATGAGTAAAAAAAATTTGGAATGAGTGGATAGATATAGGTAATTAATTTTAGTTGAGTAGATATGTATTATAAATAATTTTTAAATGGGTAGGACATGATAATTATTTTAAGCTCAATGGATATTTTGCATAAATTGCTCAAACAAAAGAGGAGATGAAATGATTAGGATTGCTGGATTTGAAAGCTATGTGGAAGGACCACATGTTACCAATCAAAGGCCAACCCAAATCTCCTGGTGACAGAAACAACCTCTTTTCTCCCAACTTTATTTTTTCATAGTACCAATAATTTACACTTCCAAGCACCCATCTCAAACCCAAGAACACAGACAAAATGGATACTATCATCTTTTCCCAAGTCATAAATCTCAACTCCATTGAAAATGAGCTTTTGGTAAGCTCAGGTTCTTGGATGAAATAAGGTACAGAAACTCTAGTTTATTTGCCCCTTTTAGAGACAGACAAAGACAAAGAGGGAAATAGACCGATCGAATTCATAAGCGTATCTCTCTCAAGCTGGGGCGAATGTAGCGTTGAATTCACGGGTGTAATTGAACTCATAATTTTTGACACGGAGTAAAATTTATATGTAAAAATTTATTTAAATTGCAAAAATAGTAGATATGAACACATAACTTTAAAATATAATAGGTTCAATACTAAACCTTGAAAGTTGAACCTATAGAATTTAAATCCTAGATCCAACTCTGCTCATTCAAGTGTCTCTTTAGGGGCGGAGGTGGGCTAGCTATTAGATATGGGTTGGACAAAATCCTATAACTTTGATGCAATATAAAAAGCGGAAACAAGAAAACAAAAGATAGAAGCAAGACGCTCAATGAGCTATCAAGACAACAAGTAGGAACTAGTCTACTTACCTTCTTGATGAAGTCACGGAGTACCTATACTATACAACAATGGTCTTGCAAACTGTTCGATCAAACAAAGGAACAAGTTCGATATTTAATTACACCAAAATTGGACAAGTTAAAGTAACACGTTGGAAGCACAAAGGCTTGGCCAAAAATTTCTTGTAAAATTGATGTAAAAGTCCCAAAAATAATGAAGTGTTTAGGCTTATATAGAATGAGCCTTTACCTAAATCAACTAGGAAAAAGATAACTAGTTAACCTAAATCAACTAGGAAACAGATAACTAAAAAAAGGCCACAATTTGGCTAAGTTTAAGAAGTAGTCACGCAGGACTCCAAAACAAGTAAGAATTAATGTCTTCCATAACTACACAATAATCTCAACAAAGTAACAAACATCACACACCAAACGTTTGGCTCTTCTTCACCATCAAATGTGCATCATGAAGCTCTTTAGCTTGACTTCTCGTGAATGGTCTTGAAGGTTTAAACGTATCATGATCAGGTTGACCTGCATCATCCTCCCCTTCTTGGGAAGATTTCGTCCTCGAAATCGAACCTTCTTCATCTTTCAAAACAACACAAAGAGTCAAGTCAGTAACATTGAATGTCTTAGAAACAACATAATCATCAGGAAGATCTATGACATAAGCATTATTATTGATCTTCTGCAACACTTGAAATGGTCCATCTCCCCCCGGAGACAACTTCCCTTTCCTATGGTTCGGAAATCTTTCCTTTCGAAAGTGCACCCAAACCCAGTCACCTTTCTTTAAGTCCAGCTTTTCCCTTCCTTTATTCTTCTTGACCTCTGCCTTTTCATAAGCATCCTCCAAAGTTTTCCTCACCTTAGCATGTAATTCGAGCAACGCGGCTGCCGGTTTTCTCCATCAACGCTAATAACTGCATCTTTCGGCAAAGGAACAAGATCAAGTGGTATCAAAGGATTAAAACCATAAACACATTCAAATGGAGTAATGCTAGTCATGTGATGAACAGTTCTACTATATGCAAACTCCATAACATGTAATTGGTCAGCCCAAGTGCCGGACTTCCCTTTGGTCAAAGCTCGAAGAAGAGCTCCCAAGGTGCGATTAACAACCTCAGTTTGACCGTCAGTCTGTGGATGATGTGATGTAGAAAATAACAATTTGGTGCCAAGAGCACCCTACAAACACTTCCAAAAGTGACTCAAAAACTTAGCATCCCTATCACTAACAATAGTTCGAGGCACACCATGCAACTTTAATGCATTAGAAATGAACAAAGAAGCAACATGTTGTGCATCATCATATTTTTTACAAGGAATGAAATGAGCCATCTTAGAAAACCTATCAACAACCACATAAATACTATCATGACCACTCCTAGATCGCGGCAGCCCCATCATAAAATCCATCAAAATATCTACCCAAGGACTAGTAGGAACGGGTAAGGGAGTATACAAACCATGATTATTAGACCTAGACTTAGCTCTTTTACACTCAAAACACGCTCCACATATTCTCTCGACATCTCGTCTCATCTTAGGCTAATGGAACTGCTCCCCTAATATAGCTAAAGGATTGTCTACCCCAAAGTGTCTCATCAAGCCCCCACAATGCGCCTCACGCACCAACAACTCTCGCCACGAGGACTCGGGTATACAAACTCTCCCCTTTTTAAAAAGGTACCCATCATGCCATGGATACTTCTCAACTCGCTGCCCACTATTAATGGCATCATACACACTCTTAAGTTTAGGGTCTTGCTCATACATAGACTTAATACTCTCAAAACCCATCAACCTAGATGCTAACATAATAGCCAAAGCAAACTTCCGAGATAGTGTGTCAGCTACTACATTCTCCTTTCCCTTCTTGTAATGAATCACGTAAGGGAAACTCTTAATGAACTCTACCCACTTGGCATGTCGTTTATTTAGTTTCTCTTGTCCCCTAAGATGTTTAAGTGACTCATGATCACTCCTAGTTACAAATTCCTTAGGCCATAGGTAATGTTGCCAATGAGCTAAAGCTCTCACGAGGGCATACAACTCTTTGTCGTACGCAGAGTAATTCAAAGCAGCCCCCTTCAACTTCTCACTAAAATAGGAAATAGGCTTCCCATTTTGCAAAAGAACACCTCCAATTCCCACCCCCGAGGCGTCACACTCAATTTCAAATGCCTTACTAAAATCAGGTAATTGTAACAACAGGGCATAACTAAGCCTACGTTTCATCTCTTGGAAGGCACCCTCTTGCGGCTCCCCCACACAAAACGTGTGTCTTTTCTCACCAACTCCGTGAGTGGTGCTGCTATGGTGCTAAAGTCTTTAACAAAGCTTCTGTAGAAACTAGCTAGTCCATGGAAACTTCTAACATGTGAAACAGTAGTAGGAGTAGGCCAGTCTCTAATAGCTTCTAGCTTGGATTCATCTACTTCAACACCATTAACACTTACAAGAAATCCCATAAATACAACTTTCTCTACACAAAAAGCATACTTCTTGTAATTAACATATAACTTTTCAGTTCTTAATACTTCAAACACTTGCCTTAAGTGATCAACATGGTCATCTAAACTTCTACTATAAATCAGGTGTTACAACCCATATTTGCATACGTTAGCTTACGCCATAAGTTAGTCTACGTAGGTCCGAGAAGAGATTATGTTTGAGATGATAAGAAGTTAATCCTATTGGTCTTAAGTGATATAAGGGTGTACAAGGGTGATTAACAAGTATTCGAAGTTAAACGAATCAAGGATGTTGTAACTCATATTTTCGGGTAAACCTAGAGGTGCTTAATACACTAAAGAGGTATGTTTTTAAGGTATTTGAATCATATGATATCCGTATCATAAGTCTTGAATTCAAACGAGTTATGAAACAAAAGTCGACAAAAGTTGTCGCAACTTAGGTTCATAATTTTACTTAAACATTAGGTAAAATATTTCTAAGCTTTTCTCCCAATTTACAAGGAAGTACGGGGTGATCTACCTACCAAATCAAATATCTATGAGTCTAGTTGCCAATGCATTAAACCGTTTGTCAATACGATCTCGGAGTATATAGATAATTGTATTTCTGCAGACCTGCGCAGATTGGTAGGTGACAAGTAGGTGCATCACCTACTTGCCAAAATTAGAGGACAAAATTAAAAGTCCCAAAGTCGGCCAAGAGAGGACTTTTAAAGGATTATAAACTCAGTTATTTAACCCTTATTTCATACCTACAAAACCAAATTGAACCCCTGCAACCCCTCCCCAAAAAATCCCACACAACCCTAATCGATTTTCCCTCTCTTTCAAGTTCTAATTGGGGGTGAAACCTAGAGTTTGAAGAATCAAGGAAAGGGCTGAGTTATCCAACAAGTAAGGTAAGTTTACTGCTTTCTTTCATACATTTTTTCTCCTGTGAATTCATGGTAATTCGTTCTATACATGTAAGAACTCACGGGACGGTGATCGGAAGCCGTGAGTTCGAGTTATTCACTTGTAGCGGACTGTTTTGTGGACTGTTTTGTGTTGCTGTTGGGCTGCGTGTTTTACTACTATTTTGTGGAGTTTTGGAGGAAGAAGGGTGTGGAGAAACACCATATAGATTTAGGGTTGTGGGCTGATAGTTCTTCGTAACATTTTCGGATCGTTTGACACGACTACGGTGGCCATCGTATGTATGAAGTGATTAGCTTGTGCGTGGACTGTTTTGGGAGGCTTAATATGATTATTATTGATGTTGTTTGGACTGTTTGGTTATTTTTTTGACTTGTGGGAAGTCATCGTAACATAGGTTACGGTCGATACATAATAGTCACGACGCTTAAATGATAACGATAGTATCATTTCTCTTATTGTAGACTAAGGAGACGTGGCACTTTCATAGCTTGAGATTGGGCAGTGTATACAAGGTATGTGAGGCTATCTCTTTCTTTATTTTTCACGACTCCGATGGTACATGATGTAATGAACGAGCTTCTAAAGAAACTCTACTCTTAGAAGCTAGCAGTACTTACATTGTTTCCCCTCTTATGGAACGACTGACGTTGATGTTGCTTCTCTTGTTCTTATGTTATCAATGTTGTTGGTACTTCCTGATTCTTATAAGGTTCATGGTGAAGAGTTAGTCCTAATAACGTGTACAGAGGATACCAGCCTTACGTCACTCCAAAAGGCTTAGAACGTATTTTCATGAGTCGAGCATGCATTATATATATGTATCTATTTTACTCTACCGATCCGTGCTATAGTCGGCCGGGTACGGCACCTATTGTGCAACCACTGATCAGTTGGGTTTTACCGAGCTCCACGTAGCCGGGTACGATTCTACCGAGCCTTATGATGGCTGAGTACGTTTTTATCGAGCCTATTACGGCCGGGTATGATATGATGATGATGATGCCCATAGAGGCGTATGTTTTAAAAGTTTGTGTATATATACATATGTATCATGCATTTCATGTCAGTAGCCCTCAGAGGTACCCAGATGTTACAGGTTATATATTCTCTATCCCTGCTTACATTACTGTTCGTACTTATGGTTCCCTACCTTACATACTCAGTACTTTATTTGTACTGACGTCCTTTTATTTGTGGACACTGCATGTCGTGCTGCAGGTCCTGATAGACAGGTAGACGAAGCTCCCCCACCATAGTAGGCTGCCAGTTCAGCATGTATTGGCGAGATCCCTTCTCCGGACTTGCTGTGGTCTTGGTATGCATTGCAGCAGTTATGTTCTTTTAGAGGCTCATAGACAGGTGTCGACTCATTATAGTTGGGATTGCCTTGTCGGCAAATTTATTTTTGTTGTATAATTTTTCATGACAGCCTTGTCGGCCATGTTATATATGTTTATGACATTATCTAAAAAATTTTGGTTGATTAGGATTATTGTCTGCCATTTATACTGATCTCGTCGGCCCTTATAGGTAATAAGAAAAGTTAGATAAAATGTACGTCGGTACTCGGCAAGTAAGGCCCGGGTGCCCGTCATGGCCCTCCGGTTTGGGTCGTGACATCAGGATATCACCAAAGTAGACAACCACAAAATTACTATGAAATAGTTTAAGCACATGATTCATTAATCGCATGAACGTACTAGGTACCTTGGAGAGACCAAAAGGCATCACCAACCATTCATATAGACCAAACTTGGTCTTGAATGCAGTTTTCCACTCATCACCCGGTTTCATACGGATTTGGTGGTAATCGGACCTAAGATCAATCTTAGAAAACACACTTGAACCACATAACTCATCTAGCATGTCATCTAACCTAGGGATAGGATGACGATACTTTACCGTTATCTTGTTGACGGCTCGACAATCAACACACATCCTCCAGGTGCCGTCTTTCTTTGGAACCAAGATTACAGGTACTGCACACGGACTTAGACTCTCTCGAACTAGCCCCTTAGTCAATAGCTCATCCACTTGTCATTGCAACTCCTTAGCATCCTGTGGATTGCTTCGATATGCGGGTTTGTTCGAAATTTGTGACCCCGGAAGAAAGCCAATTTGGTGTTCTATCCCCCTCAATGGAGGTAGTCCACTCGGCATCTCCTCGGGAAACATGTCCACATATTCCTGCAAAACATCACTAACAACACTAGGCAAGGGGTGAACGTTAGTACAAACTTCATCGTCACACTTAACCTCACAAACAGAACCATTATATTCAGGTCTTAAGGTAGAACCATCACTAGTTCTTTCCCCGGCATTCTTCCAAGTACCAGCGGTTCTTTCAAGGTTCTCCACTCGGATACTTAGTGCCTTTACTTCAGCCCATAGTTCGGCTAAAGTAATATTGGTCACAACCTTTTCTCCTTTCGTAGCCATGTACCTGCAAAAGAAACAAGACTAGAGAATGTGTTAAGGTTAGTCAAAAATACTCTCTCTCACTTTTTGAATGACTCTCGGATTCACTCAAATTTTCGGGTAGGATTTCACACTTGTCTTCAAATTGGCTTCCTCTAATTGACCAAGTTCCTTAGCGACCTTTCAAGTTCACAAGATCAATAGTTTTCTTAGGGGTGAGTGAATTTATGTGACTCGGATAGGCGGACAGCTTTTTAAGTGAGCACAAGAAGCCAAGAATTATCTACGAAAGTGAAAATTTTGAGTTTTAGCACGAGGTCCTACAAGCTCAAAGATTAGTAATTACTTAAGTAGAAAATT
>MCJB01012452.1:1471-17036 GCA_002018475.1 Nicotiana obtusifolia
TCTTCTCTCAGTGTTGGGGTTGTTTTTAGATTTTGATCACTAACCCAACTCTGTAAAGTTTCAATCTTTATTATCACCCAACTTCCCAAATTATCTTAATGTAAGCATTTACAGTTCATTTTATATCTAAATGCTGATTCTTGATCTTATTGACCCACTCTTATTTTTTTTGTGCTCAAGTTTCTTTTTTGCTCCTTGCAGGTTAATGTTATCTGGGGTTGTGTACATCATATGCACAGATCTTAATATTTCTTTGACCTAGCTGAATAGCCCTGAGTCTTTGTGGACCTCAGCTAAAACAAGAACAAAGGTTAATGCCCCTTCTTTTTCTTGTTGACACAGCTATCATGAATAGGTAGAAAGTTCTATATCTTTGATTCAGAAATTTTGGTGCTTGTCTGCATCTGGGTTTTGCTTTTTTGCACTACTTAGTTCACAAAGAATACACCTTTCATATTGTTAAATGAGAGTGAGAATGTGCATCAGGTGGATTTGTTGGTGAATAACTTTTTGGATTTATAGGCTCCCTTCAGTTGCAATAGGCTGATCCCTGAAAATTTTGTAATTCACAGCTGTCTTCTTACTACTGAGTTGTTTATAGTACAAATTACACATTTTATCAAGAAAAAAAGAAGGAGAAGGATTATGGAACAAGAGTTGATTTCTTAGCTCTTTTCTCCACGATAAAAAGGAAATTTAACTTCACTAGATTTCTGGGAATTCATCATTTTACTTGCCTTTTTGTTATTTTATTCAGTTGAAAAGGAGATGTTTGTTCGTCTATGCAGGTACAAATGCGGATCATATAGAGCTTGTATGTTGTTTTAGGTTGGTGGAAGATAAGGATTTTGGGTGGATGAGATCTTCACTGGTTCACTAAAAATTGGTTTGATCATCTTGGTTTTGCTGCTTAGACCTTTCGGATTGATGGAAGTTCCGTTTTGAGAGTGTTTCAATCAGTAAAACACTACAACCACAAGATTATATCTTCAAGTGATGATCAAGCAGCTACTCAATAGGCTCCCTAAGAAGCCATCCAAGTCAGCAGACAATCGTGATGGAGGAAGCTCTGCATCACCGTCAAATGCTTCAACTAGTTCAAGAAGCAGTGATTTGTCTAGTTCGCAGACTGGAAATTCGAGTGCCGCTACTGTTTCAGGAGTCACTTCTTCATCAACTCCAGGACTGAATCATGGAAATGGGGTACCACAGTCTGTAAATGCTAAGGTGAATGGAAGTGCAGCGGTTTTTCCGTATGGGACCTTACCTAGTTTTAAAGATGTACCAAGTTCTGAGAAGCAAAACTTGTGCATCAAGAAGCTGAACTTATGCTGTATAATGTTTGACTTCACTGATCCAACAAAACACTCGAAAGAAAAAGACATCAAGCGACAAACACTAGTGGAGCTTGTTGATTATGTTAGTTCTGCGAATGGGAAATTCACAGAAACTGTCATTCAAGAAATAGTTAAAATGGTGTCTTCAAATCTGTTTAGGCCTCTTACTCCTCAGCATCGTGAAAACAAAGTATTGGAAGCTTTTGACTTAGAAGAAGATGAACCCTTGATGGATCCCGCATGGCCGCATTTGCAAATTGTGTACGAGTTTTTTCTCAGATTTGTGGCATCACCAGAGACGGATGCGAAACTGGCTAAGAGATACGTTGATCACTCTTTTGTTCTAAGGTTATTAGATCTCTTTGATTCAGAAGATCCGAGAGAAAGGGAGTACTTGAAGACTGTTTTGCACCGTATATATGGAAAATTCATGGTGCACCGCCCTTTCATTAGGAAATCAATCAACAATATATTTTACCGGTTTATTTTTGAAACTGAGAAGCATAATGGAATAGCAGAACTTTTAGAAATTTTGGGCAGTATAATCAATGGATTTGCCCTTCCGCTGAAGGAAGAGCACAAGTTGTTCCTAGTTCGAGCTCTGATTCCACTTCATAAACCAAAGTGTGTACAAATGTATCATCAGCAGTTATCTTACTGCATAACGCAGTTTGTGGAAAAGGATTGCAAACTCGCTGATACTGTCATAAGAGGTTTGTTGAAATATTGGCCCATCACTAACAGTTCCAAGGAAGTAATGTTCTTAGGTGAGCTGGAGGAGGTTCTAGAAGCTACCCAGCCTCCAGAATTTCGGCGTTGTATGGTGCCTTTGTTTCGTCAAATCAGCCGTTGCTTGAGCAGCTCACACTTTCAGGTTAGTGGTTTTAGTTAATTTGTATTTTTTTCCACAAAAACAGAAGGCAAGCCTTAACTTGGCAAATCTATTTCATCCCTTCAAATGTTCTTCCATCCCCCTCTCTCTCTCCCCAAAGTATCAGCGTAAGGGCCAAAGGAGCTGCATCCCAAGCTCAGCATCTTCCTCTCCTTCGTGCATCACGTCATTAACTGTAACTGGCAATGCACTAATGAGTGATTCACATCCTAGCTCTACCGTTTGCACATGAAACACTGGTTAACATAAGCTAACTCCCTTTTGGTTAGATTTTTCAGCCATTAGATTGCCACCCTTACTTCCAATTAGGAGAACAAACATATCTTTCTTGGAGCTGAGAATCGAAACTATTAGGTGTAGAAATCCTGCGTCCTCTCTTTTGAAATAACCTGTGTTAGTATGACTTCATCGAGAACAATCTGTTTTCCTTTACGTTCCATTTTCAAGTGTACTGTTCCTACTGTATAGTTATCTTGAACCTCAAATGCCAATAAGTTTTGCTTCGGGAAGGCAACTCTAACAGTCATGGCAAACGGCTTGTGCTTCTATAAACTAATCCTATTCCATTCCCAAACCTAAAAGTGATGTTGTCATTGAACTCTTCTTCATGTCCCATGCCCATAGGGTCATGAGATGTTCGTGGTCCTCTATCCACATTTATGCGTGCCGTACTTGTATGTGATCATTGTCCTCCACAAAGCCTATACCTCATGTCGAACCTCCAAGGCCACCTTATTAGACATGTGACCATCTCACACTTTATCCCATCATTTGTATCCCCGCAAAAAGTTTCTTTGAAGCCTCTTCAACTTTTGGGTGGCACTAGAGGGCGCACGCCTGAGAGACATGTAATATGTATGGATGCTTAGCAGAGTGCTCTTAATCAATACCTCCTTGTATCAAGAGTACTGTATTGATTGAGCACTAGGATAGTGGACTTTGCAGGTGAATTTTAATAGCCAACAAACAGCAGTAATGTTGTTTATCAAAGGAACTCGCTAGGCCTTCACAACAAAGGCGGTTCTGTTCTTTATACAGCTATCTAATTTTCTTCTATTATATAATATTAAGGCATAAGGGCGAAGGCCTATTTAGCGCCTTGGAAAAGGTAACCAGTTAGGTTGACTTTGGAAAGGCAATTAAGGACCGGGTGAAGAATGAAAAATGTCCGCTAAAGCCCATGAGACAAAGTTTGCAGGTGCGATCATGAATTGAACCAGATCGAAACATTCAGCTGTCGAATTTCCATCTTACCTCGACATCATTGCTGTTGTCTTCCTTTCCATTTTGGCGTCAAAGCATCAAAATCACTATTACCTCTTTCAGTTTGGGCATTCCTACCGTTAGCTGTTCCTGACATCGGTTAGATACACAGATATATAATTTCAGTGGACAGATTTGTCATTTGATTTGTTGAGTAGCTCTAGTTGATTTACTCCATTCGTTGGTATAGATGAAATTTGTGATCAAATGTGTGTATTTTTCTAGTTGTGTTGAGAGTAGATCAGATGCCATAAGATCAATGAGAAACATCTTGGCAGTACCCTCTTGATTCTGACTTTTTGAATATTATTCTATATATTTTTATCAGAAAAAGATCAATAAGAAATATTAGGTTCGAGATGCATGATTAGCACTTCATTAGATCTACTGCAACCTTTATTTTGCATCGAGTTTGTGCTTTGAATGAAGCTTGTTTAGGTTTGTTCTCTGTTTAACTTCATAACTCTCTTTAACTTTGCATCTGCAGGTGGCTGAAAGGGCTTTGTTCCTATGGAACAATGATCATGTTGAGAGCCTAATCAAACAGAATCGTAAAGTTATACTGCCGATAATTTTCCCTTCCTTGGAGAAGAATGCAAGAGGCCACTGGAATCAGGCTGTGCAAAGCTTGACATTAAACGTCCGCAAGATCTTCTCTGATGTTGATCCTGAACTCTTTGAAGAGTGTTTGCACAAGTTTGAAGAGGATCAGGCCAATGAAGAGGAGATAAAGACGAAACGTGAAACAACTTGGAGACGGTTAGAGGAGCTTGCTGGAATGAAAGCTGCAAGCAATGAGCCAGTACTAGTTTCTCCTAGGACAAAGCCTCATTCCCCGTCTGGCTAGAGACTGGATATCTTTGTTACTGTTGCTTTTTCCTTGATGAACTGACCAATATGCTAACCGAGGATGGAAATTGCGAAAAGGAGGTGGATCCAATGAACCGTGTTACAGGTTTCCGATACAACCTGAAAATTTTGCTTTCCCAGGTCTCACATTGTGATAACGCAAAATTGAGTTGGATGCCAACTCTGTGCTCATTTAGAGGCAAGGACTGTACATATCGAATCGCGTAACTAGAGAACCTCACGATTCTATAGTGTGCAGTCCACATGTTGCTGGAATTAATCTGGTTAAGTTCATTTGGTCCTTGCTTTGTTGGAATTTGTATGATGAGACTGGAAAAGCATCATTCTTCAGGTATCTATTAATTGTTTTTTTTTGGCATCTAAGTTCCTTTTAGGCTGCACTTGACATTGCAGCTTAGCATGAAATGTCCCTGTAGATAACCTTGCGAATATCGAAATTAAGACATAGTTGCAATGTTTAAGTGCCATTTTTTTATATATTCAGACTGCTTGAAATTAGTTTCTTGGAAGTTTTTCTTTTCTTTTTTTCTTTTGGGCTCGGAAATAAAAAAGAATAACTTGATCTTAGTGAAGTTGCTATTTTTGTGACTGTTATAGCACCAAAAAATATTCTGTTTATTCTGTTTAACTGAAACGAGCAGGAGAAAACATGCATTGCGAAAATTTGCTCCCGCGTGTGATATGTGAGTTAGACATACATCACGAGTTTGAATCTTACTGCGGGCTAAAGTCTAATATTTAATTGAAGATGGATAGAAATACGAGTTTATTATCCATCGGGTTTCTAACCATGTGCTACTTGGACCTCAAGATTTTTCGATTATCAAATACTCCGTGAAATCGATTAATACTTGCTGTATAATATTTTATGTATATAATATCAAATTAATCATTAATTATTGGTTCGGTTTAGGAGTGTTACGGTTGTTTGATAAAAACTGTGTATCTGTCCATGTGACTGCCAACGGAGAAAGGAAACATGAGGTGGCATACATGGTGGCATAAATAATTCTATGGATTAAAAAGAAACATTGTGGAAAAAACAAAAAATAGATGCAAATTTAACTTTTCAAATGATTTACCAATATTTCTTGTTAACGTCAACTAATTTCCAAATTGTACTTTACGTTAACTTTACCTCTGAAACAACACATGAATCCAAAATGAAGAATGATGATTTTGTCTAGTTGACCTAGTTTCACTTCGTACTGTTTTTGTATATATGATTATCTATCGATATTATAAGATAGACAATCATTACATCATCATAGATCTAACTCATCATACCTATTTAGGCATATTTGATCGTCAAGCTTGGATGGTTAAGAGTGCACGTCTTTTCTATCAGGAGGTAAGGTTTATGTCCCCCTCCATTACTGTACTTATATATATGAAAATTAACGCCAGGCATGCTCTCTAATGGATTTGATAAAAAAAAAATCCAAAATGAAGAAAGTAAAAGTGATAATTGAAGCTTTAAATATTTATTCCATTTTAAAAAGAAAAGAAGGGACTGGCAACGACACCTTTGGATAGTTAAACCAAAGTTTAGGACCAAAAATGAAATTTATGCTTGGGTCTCCTGAGTTTTTTAGAGAGTAATTGTGTAAACACCAAAAATATTTACAAAATTAAAAATATCCAAAAAACCGTAAGTTAATCTATCCTAATTTATATTTTTAGTTTGACTAGGAGTTTAACATTTTATCTTTTATATTTTTTGTAATCCTTGCAATACCCTTTCCTAATCATAACCAAGAATTAGGATCATATTCTAATGATAGTCCTTCAAAAATTGATTTTACTATATAAACACTTATGGCCTCCCCATATATACTTTTTAATAACGATTCCTCTATTATTACGACTTTTATCACTAACTCTCCATTTTATTTATTTTTCTTCATCCTTTTCATTGTAAAAATACATTTTTACGAGAAGATTTGATGTTATAGTCTATTACAAATATTGTTTTAGTTATATAATTATTTTCATATAAGATCAGTAAAAAATAATACTCGACAATCTTTAAAAATAACATGGGAGATCTTCATAAAACTATATATATATATATATATATATATATATATATATATATATATATATATATATATTAAATCGCTCTAAGAATAATCTTTTTGTTATTTTAATAATGACAAAAGTGCTTCTCAAGATTTAGCTAGTTTTAAAAGCAAGGAGAAAATAAAATAAAATTAAAATTAGTAGGCTATAGACAAATCTACTGTAGGCTGGTAGGCCCCACAATTGATTTGTAGCAATTTTCTAGAAATGCGATTTAACTACGCCTAATCAAACTCACATGCGAGCCGCATATTTGGCACTGAAATCGCAGACCAAGACAGATTTCTAGACAAAGACGAGTGCCAGAAATGCGGTCATAAGTGCGATCGCATTTCTGAAATGCGAACCGCAAAACAGACCTTCTGGGTCGCAGAATGAGACAGGGCTCTGGGCTGAGTTTCGCATATATATATATATATAAAATCGCTCTAAGAATAATTTTTTTGTTATTTTAATAATCTTAAAAGCAAGGGAAAAATAAAATTAAAATTAGTAGGCTATGAGACAAATCTAGTGTAGGCTGGTAGGCGCCACAATTGATTTGTCCCAATTTTCTAGAAATGCGATTTAACTACGCCTAATCAAACCGTACATTCACCATATTTGCTGCTCCCCTTCTCCTTTTTCATTTTCCAACATATATACTGACTACTACAGTATTTCGAAATCAGGCATTTTGCTCTTTTTTCACATCTCCCCCCTTCCTCTAATTCAAGCAAATCTGATCTACGTCTACCTTTTCCTCAATGTCAATCCATCCCCCCCAAAAACCCTGAAGATAAAGAATGAAATCCATTTTATTCCCTTTAAAAATTCAAATCTCAGCTGAATATGGACATACTTTTGTGACTTCAAATCAGTTTTAATTAAATCAAGAAATTGTCACTTAAACAAAGGGGCGGAGGTGGCGGAGGTAGACGGAACCCTAGAAATCGACGAGCAAGGGGGGGAAATGCCAAGCGTGGCTGTGAAATTATACAGTGTGTTCTTCAAATTCATGTTAAAGCATCGGTTGCAGAACCGAACCAATGCCGGCGGAAGCTCTTACGGCATCACATCGCGTCCTGATGAGGAATCAATTGCAGCTTCGAATCCTGTTTTCACCGACGGCGTTGCCACCAAGGACCTACATATAGATCCCACCACCTCCGTTTCTATCCGAATCTTCCTTCCCGAGACTTGTCTCGGCTCGCCCGATTCCGATTTAAGAGCACAATCTAAATCTAGGGTTAAGCCTTCAACCCGATTACCTGATTCAGGATCCGGTCCACGTCGAAACAGCTATGGTGCTGCTACAACTGATAATGTAACCGACAAGAATTATAAAAATGGCCATAGTTTCAATAATAGGAGAAATAGCTATGGATGTAATGCGGATGATCTTGCTCTGAAATCTGAAAATGGGGTTTATAGAGGATATTCTCCGGCGAGTAAAAATTGCAGGAAGTTGCCCGTGATGTTACAGTTTCACGGTGGGGGATTTGTGAGTGGGAGCAATGATTCTGCTTCGAATGATTTCTTCTGTAGAAGAATCGCGAAGCTATGTGATGTTATTGTAATAGCAGTTGGATACAGGCTAGCGCCTGAGGATCGGTACCCAGCAGCATTTGAGGATGGGTTGAAGGTGCTACATTGGCTGGCGAAGCAGGCTAATTTGGCTGAGTGCAGTAAGTCATTGGGGAACAGACGTGGTGGAGGTGGGGATATGAAGAAATCTGATAGCCACGGGCACATAGCGGATGCCTTTGGAGCATCAATGGCAGAGCCTTGGTTGGCTGCTCATGGAGATCCGTCAAGGTTGGTTTTGGTCTTATTGTCTTATTCAATAGTTGTTGCCTTAGTTCTAGTTTTTGGCGAGGAAGCTTTAGATTGGATATTACCTGTTTCAGTAATTGGTTGATCTGTGTTGAAGTGTGGGAGCATCTCATCTAAAAGCTTAAGTTGTCAAAGAGAATATACTTTGTTATTTAGTGAATTATGTCTTCAACTGAAATGTGGTCACAAGTGTAGTGTGAAGAATGAAAAGTTAATATAGCAGAATCTGATTCTGTATAATGGAGTGGGAATCCATACTATTAGGTTTGGATAATGGGATTCTATCTGTTCGATGTAGGTGCAGTGACTAGGAAGGGCAAAGCAATACCCTTTTTTATACAAATGCTTAGATTTGGGTCTCATTACTAGTGGGATTTTTTTTGATTGTTATGACTAGTGGGATTTTTACCTGGTAAATTTCTTGCGTTTTCTTATGATATAATGTGGTTACAAAGTGTATTCCTCAGATAGACAGGTGCAATGTGTTTTATAAGTGGGTCATTTTTCCAGCAGTCCTCTGGGCACTATTAGGAGATTCAATGCTAAATAGCTATATCCTTTCCTGGCAGGGCCAGGGAAAACAGTTTGGTAGAGGGTTTTCCATGTGCTGATTTTTCCTGTGATCTACTGATTGTGTTAGATACGACTGCCAAATTTAGTTTGTGAATAGAAGTGTTTTTGATGTTGGTTCGGTTTTGTGTCTTTCAGACTTGTTTTGAGTGCTTTGTGAACGTTTCTCATTTTGTTGCATGATTTGATGATTTATTTAAAAATGTTGCCTGACTATGTTATTTCTAAATCTACAACATTGATGAAATAAGCTTTTTATGGTCTTATCCTTTGGTCATACTATCTTGAGTCCCAATAAAAATGACCTATATTCTTTGCATCATCCTAAAATGTTAAATTTAGATTGAATTAAGCTAATACTGTATACTTTATTGATTTCGATGTAACATCTTTTTTTGAAAGAACTTATTATCCAATTTAAGATTTAACAAGTGGAGTAACCCAGAACCGTATATGACCCCTCTAGATATAATCCCCTTTAGAATCCTTACACAATCCATGTGGGGCAATTATATAACTCAATACCTTCTAGCACATGTAATTAGATCTTTTGGCTCACAGGTGGACTTGAAAGTAGAGTTTCTAATCTGAGAAATGGGCTTGCGAAATGTTGGCTCTATTTCCGTGTAAAAAAGAATTTGAGCATCCAAATCCAAAGCCCAAAGCAATGGGTGGAGTAGTACAAGACCTTTCTAGACTGTTCTGAAAGCCCTTAAACAACTCATGTGAGACAATTGTATAACTGAACATGTTCCCACTCCAGTAATTGTAGGTTAAATATGTTCAATAGGGTATCACAATTCACAGGTACTAAAACTAGAATTTGCCAATAATTAAGGGACCAAATTAGCAATATTCCCTACATTTTATTATTCTAATTACAGCTTATTATGGTCTATGTTGTATTGGAGAGTATCAGTTTGAGCATTGTAGTTTAAAGTAAGACACTCTCTTTGGATGGTATTTCTCGTTTTCCCAAACTTTTAGATTTATCTCTTCATGTTTGCATCCCTGCTATTTGGATCTGCCAGCTCTTCCTCCTTTTTCTGTTTCTATTTTTAATAATGATGAGGCTAGTGTCTGTCCTTAAGCCTGCAAGTGGTCTAGTTAGAGAAACCCTGTTTTCCATTAAGATCAAATGACATGGCACCTCTTAACTCCTCTTATCAAAAAGGGGAGGCGCACCCCTTGGCGTCTTCCAGAAAGTGGTTATTCCTTTGAACCTTAGAGGGTAATGTAGCATGCCTCATGGGGTATAAATGGAGCAAGAGTCTGCAAGGAGCCAAGAGCTAATTCTCTGGGGCAGGACGAGGCTATAGGTCACATGGTTATTAAGTTCCACGTGTCACAGAATGAGGTGGATACAGCTGGTAGATTTGTGTTTCCTTGATGAGTATCTTGTGCTGGACGTCTTGATATCCATAGTTGAACGAAGTTGCTTTCTCATGTTCTGGTTCTCTATAGTTACCCTACATGCCTAAATACTATTTTCTTATGCTTTTACCATGACAGGCTAGATCTCCTCCGCCTCGTTGTTTCTCTGTGATGTTAGATATAATTAATAACTTCTTTTAAAAATTTGTGTTTGTTTTTATATGCTTGACTAGGTGTGTTCTCCTTGGAGTGAGTTGTGGAGGAAATATAGCTGATTATGTAGCCCGGAAGGCAGTAGAAGCAGGTAAGCTTTTGGATCCAGTCAAGGTGGTGGCACAGGTCTTGATGTATCCTTTTTTCATTGGAAATGTTCCAACTCATTCCGAGATAAAACTAGCAAATTCCTATTTCTATGACAAGGCTATGTGCATACTTGCCTGGAAATTATTTTTACCTGAAGGAGAGTTTGACTTGGATCACCCTGCTGCTAACCCACTAGTTCCTGGGAGAGGAGGACCTCCCTTAAAGCGAATGCCCCCAACTTTAACAATTGTAGCAGAGCATGACTGGATGAGAGATCGGGCTATTGCTTATTCAGAAGAACTCCGGAAAGTAAATGTTGATGCTCCTGTTCTTGAGTACAAGGATGCTGTTCATGAGTTTGCTACTCTTGACATGCTTCTCAAGACCCCTCAGTCTCAGGCTTGTGCTGAGGATATTGCTATCTGGGTTAAGAAGTACATTTCACTTCGAGGTCACGAGTTTTCATATTGAGTTGGACAGATGGTCTTGTATAGCACAGCATCTTTGTGACAAACGATCCTTGCAGTTTGAGGTTCACCATATATGGCCTTTAAGTTCCATCGCACATTCTTTTTTCCTTGGGATGTTTCTTTTGTAAAATAGATGTCACTTGCCAGAAACTAGGGTTTAGCTGAGTTTTGAGCCACGAATTCCTCTTATTTGAGTTAAGCATGTATGTTATCCTTGTAAACATTTTTCTTGTATCAAGAGATTTCTCTGTCATTAGTAGTTAAAGGAAGAGATGTATTCTGCTTAGCGTTACCCTTTATATTGTATGGTTGGACTTCAGCAGTATTTGGATTTAAGGAACTTTTGACTGTGTATTTACAAGTTCTTGATGAGTCTGTATTGTCAAGGAGATAGTTCTGAAAGCAGGAGTTTAATCGGAGGTAATGTTTTTTTCTTTAAGGGGTCGTTTGGTACGAACACAAGTAATGCAGGGATTAGTAATGCAGGTATTAGTAATACTGGAATTATTTTTTATCAAGTGTTTGGTTCATTGTATTAAAAATTAGTTATGCAATGTATAATCTAAGCTTGTGTTTGGTTTAAAATTGTACAAAATCTTCTTTACAATTATACCATTGAATATTTCTCTTTCTGTATATAAAGAAATTTAGGAAAAGGGTTTGAGGAGCGGTTTAGTAATTTTAGGGTCTTATCCGGGTATAGTTAATGCAGGGACTAGTAATTCTTTGGTTTCCTTGGTATTAGCTAAGCCCTCCTATGAGATATAAGTAATCCATGTATTAGGTATGCATAAATTGAATTGAGCAACCAAATATTATATTGGATGGATTAAATTTTTATATAAGGATTATTTTACTTAATATAGCCTACCAAACGGCCCGTCAACGAGGTAAAACCATAGTATGTATTAAAAATAGAATTCTAATTGGAGCTCCCAATTTTCATTTAAACTATGAATCTTGACGTAGAATTCTTATACTTAATTGGTTTCTGTTGGAGTGAAGAAAGGAGATCGATGTTCCCGATGTTGTCTTTATCATTTAGCCACAAGCGTAACTCCTGGTTTTGAGTTATTTTCAATGTCATTTAGTTTGATTTAACATTGAAACCAATTAACAAAAACTAAAGAAATGAATGTTTGCATTTATTGGGGAGATAACGCACACTAACTACTCTTCTTTCTAAAAATATTTATACTCATTTTTTATTTTGTTTATCCTAGATTACGAGTAATAATTAAATTTATATGTGATTTTAAGAATATACGACATGATTTGATACATTTAAAGAATAAACAGAAATAAAGACTAAATTAGTGAACAAGAAAAAAAAAAGCAAATCACCAAGATTGAGTAATCTTCCTGTGTCAGAAGCCCTTTAAAATAAAATATGAAGTAGATAATCGAGCAAAGTAGACTATAGCTTTTTTGTATTGATTGTATATCGTGTCCTTTTTACAAATGGGGTTGTCTGTTTATATAGGAAATGTGAAAAATTCTATACAAGGTAAAAATCTCATTTACAAGGTAAGATATTCCTAGAATTAATGGATTCAACGTCTTTATTGATCTGAGCCGCGATTCCCGCCGAGATGTTTGTATATCACGAGATTCCCAGTCCTTCAGCTACGCAAATCTGATAACTTTACCATATGATGGTTTACCCTGATCGCCCTCGACGATTTTACTTCGAGCGCTTTGGCTTCGAGCTTCGTTCAGACGACATCCGGTCTCGGTCTCTCGGTTGGTGGCTCCAATCGATGTTGGTTGTCGAATCCCAAAAATCGATATTTACTATATAAGCGATCGGGTTCGACATATTTATTCTCGAGATTCAAACTAAATAAATTTTGACTAAAAATTTAAAAATATGTTATTTCACCAATTTGATGTGAGGGAAATAACGACTAATGGACACGGCGTTTCTTTTTTCTTTCCAAACATCTTCTTAACTTAGAAAAGTAAGTTTATCCAGTTTAATTTAGCTGCAAATATTAGTTATATTATATTCGACAAGAAAAAAGTATCAAATAAATCAAGACGGAAAGAGTAATTAAGTAAAAAATATTAAATAAATCAAGGCCGAAAGAGTAATTAAGATAACATAAATATGTTTCTGGACAGGACGAAAATGGTAAAACATCACAAAGTAATGATATGAAATGATAATGTCTTTAAAATCTCTTTTTTTTTTGGGCAAATTATAAGATTTTATTCGTAATAAAAGCAAACCCCAAAGAAAAAGTACAAGTAAGAAGGACAAAAGCTCAATTAAGTGTCGCTTATATGCCTTGGCTATATAATTACTTATTGCGCCTCGCAGTCCCATGTAGAGGAGTCATGGTGTAGCTGCTGACAAAGTCTTACGATAGTATAATCTAATAGCCATTCAGATGTATCCAAAGACATAGTAGCTAAGCAAACACATATCGATCTTTAAAATCTCTTAATTTCATCTTTCTTCATTCTTTTTATTAAGTCTACTCCTGTTATTATCGTTAATAAACGTATATCTACTACAAAAAATACCCGCAGTACCTGAAATTACAATCATTAGATTCTTTCCTTTTTAAACCCTTTCCAATTCACTCCACTTTCTTTTCTACCCCCTTTCCATTTTCTTTCTGGGGTTTAAAATCTTTTTCCCTCTCTCCCGATCTGGTTCTTGTTATGCAAGATCCAATCGTATGAGCTGATTTTTCTGTGCATGAAATAAATGGACATAAGGAAGTTCAAGTGAAGATTCCAGTAGTTTCATCCAGTTACATACAGTGAGACCAGTACACACGCCTTTCCTAAAATTGGATTTTGTCCCCTTTTCTGGGAAGGTAAAGAAAGCAGACTTTTCTATTACTTCACACTCATTCTGTACCCTGTGTGTTGATTCTTGTTCGCTCGAGTTTGTGAAGAGTCCATCGCTTGAAACTGTAGATCTCCAATCAGGTACATCTTAGTACTTTTTTCCTTCTTTGCACTGTAGAAAGCTTCAATGCACATATCCTGTTTGTAAGTTGTTCTCAAAGACTAAAACCCCCAAGACCCATTTCAAACCTTTTACTTTCTTGGGTGAAAGATCTATGCGATGGAGTAAGTCGTTATATCTTGTACAATTTGAGAATGGATTTAAGTTATGTACAGTGCAATGATTTTTACACCATAGTGTAACTCAACCTGTTATAGTAGGTTATTGTCCATATATTCTAGCTTACTAATCAATGCTATTAACTAGAGTTACCTGTAATTAACTTTTAAGTGACCTGATTGTGCAAATATTTTTTATACTGTTAACACATAGAGCTTAAACTCTTTAAGAATACTAAGTTTTCTGGTCAATGTGCTAATTTATTTGGTGGGATATTGAAGGATCAAGATGAAGTGGACGGGGGGCAGTGTGAGCCAAAGCATGGAAGGTTTTAGGGCGAAATTCAGAGTGGCGGCGTTGGTTCTACTTGCATTATGGATAGGTCTAGCTGGTCTTTATAGCATGATAACACCCATATCTAACGGTTGTACCATGACATACATGTATCCTACTTACATACCTATACCTACACCGGCAAATGTGTCGTCCACAAAGTACGGATTACATCTGTACCACGAAGGATGGAGAAAGATTGATTTCAACGATCATCTTAAGAAGCTTACTGGGGTTCCTGTTCTTTTTATCCCTGGCAATGGTGGTAGCTACAAACAGGCAAGTTTCTTATTTATGACCGCAAATGTCTCAAAACAGTATTTCCATCATATATCTATGTTTATTGTCTCAAATCTATACCTTGCTTGGACTTTGGCTAAGATCAAGTGTAGTATCTATTCTTATTAGCTTTTTTTTGTGTCAAATCTTCCATTTAGATCGAACCAGGTGTCATATGTGTGCATTTAGTAATGATTCATGACAGATGAGCAGATACAGAACCTAAAATGTTGAAAGCACAGGAAAAGTCTTATATCCTTGGAACTATTTTCTCATATGCTTCTGGCACTTTGAAAGCATAACAACAAGTTAACTTTGATTCATGGATGCTAAAACTATATACTATAAAAAGTAATTCTACTTGTCTTAAAGACAACAAAAGTGATGTTAAAACGTTATATTTGTTTTCTCTCCGAGTTGTGACTGCATCAAATTAAACCAGATAGAAGTAGTAATTAATGAAGTCTAAGTAAATGGTATATATATGTGTGAACCAATTGAACATTCTTGTTTCACGTACGAGTAAAAGATTTTAAAAGTGGAAATAGCAAAATAGTTATGGATCTTCCCTCTCGGTTGGCAGCTGACATCAATCAGTTGATACCAAGGTAAGCACTTCTTATAAGCGAAAATCAGGGTGGCATTTCAGCTTATAATCACTTTTGGTTTTACCAAGATTCTTATTATTTTATTCCTATTGTTGTTTGTAATTTTGAATTACCTTTTCTGAAAGAAAACCCCCAGCTTACTCTTCGTTCATTTCCACCTTTCATGCTTCTCTCTACTGTTCTTGCTGCGATAACTGCTGATTGATTGACTTATTCTAGAAAATCTGATGTGGAGGTTGCACCTGTGCTTTTTCACTAGAGAGAGAGAGAGTGTGTGTGTGTTGGGG